>BQNB010126212.1:0-19637 GCA_026074375.1 Tanacetum coccineum
TCATTCAAGACAAAGGCTGTTCCAAGTTGAAAAGGACAGCTAAATTTGATTCATATAGACTTATGTGGTCCTATGCGTGTTGAAAGCATCAATGGGAAGAAATAAATTCTGGTAATTGTTGACGACTACTCCAGATATACTTGGACTCTATTTCTAAGATCCAAGGATGAAACACCAGAAGTTCTAAAATATTTTCTCAAGATGATTCAACGCAATCTTCAAGCTCAAGTGATTACTATTCGAACTGACAGAGGCACAAAGTTCTTAAACAAGACACTCCATGCATATTTCAAAGAAGAAGGAATTGAGCATCCAACATTTACTCCTCGAAGACCTGAACAAAATGGCATTTTCAAAAGACAAAACCGTACTCTGGTTGAGGTTGCTCGAACGATGCTTTTAACTTCTAAACTTCTTTTATTCCTTAAGGCTGAAGCTATTGCAACCACATGCTATACTCAAAACATATCAATCATAATCCTAACACATGAGAAAACTGCATATCACATCATTAATGACAGGAAATATGTCTTGTAAATAATCAAGATTCATGGAAAATTATTTTTGAGATCATTAAAAATACTAGGAAGCTTCGGGTAATAGTTTAAAATTAAGATCATTTAGTTTTAAGAGATCCCGACACAAAAACAAAGCATCCTGAGACCCTTTAGATACCATATCCGGTCGAGGACAAAGGGGGAACAAGGAGGGCTAGTTTTTAGCTTTTGTGTCCCACGCCTAGTACAAATCATTTTGTCATAACCATAACATGCATTTCTGATTTCCATCTTTAAACATTTTTCTTGTTTCTCTCTTGTGGCTTGCGTCCGACTCTCTCACACACACATACTAAAAATTTTGCAACTTTGATCAAGAACATGAAGATTTAAGAGTATTTGGTTGATTCTAGTAGTCGGGTTATCATTTAAACAACATTTGGGTTGTCGGATCGTGTCTTAACTCTCTTTCAAAACCCTCTTTGTAAGTTGATCTTTTTCTAAATATTATTGTACTTTTAGATGTGTTATGATACATAGATGAATGTTGTACGATGCGTTTTTCTTAAAATCATAAACTAGAAAATTTCTAATATAAATGAAAAGGGTGTTCGGTTCGTTCGAATGTAAGAAAGGGGAACAAGGGTTTATCATTTTTATGTTGTGGTTGTGATGGTTGAAAAATATGCATATACTAAGTAGCTCATTTATTTCCTAGCGTAATAATAAGCATATTCGGCTTATTTTGGGCTTAATAGCTTTCAGTTTGAAATAAGGGTACAAGGAACATGGTTTTGGTTATTTACTTATGGTATCTTATTTTTGTGAGGTTATTTGGTAACTTATTTTGGTATCTAGATAAACTAAGAAGCTTATTAGCTTATTTAAAAGCTTAGTGGACTTATTTTGGGCTTGTAAAGCTTACGGCCCAATAAGCCACAGATTATTGTGGTCCTTATTGTAGCCCGGCTTAGTTTTGTGGCTTTTGGTTATAGCTTAGTATGATATTTAAAGCCTAACGAAGCTTAACGGATTGAAAATAAGCTACAGAGAGCTTATTTTCGGCTAAGTAAGGCCACGACCCAATAAAACAAGCCCAACCATGGCTTGGTCTTGGTCCGTGAGTCTTGGCTTGCGTTGTGGTTTATTTCTCGGACTTATATTTGATATATATATATATATATACATATATATATATATATATATACACACACACACATATATATATATTTTATTATATATGTATATATATATCTGTATATATATAATAGGGATGGGTTCTAGGGGAAAACCATATTGTGCTAGAAACCCAGGAAGAGAAAACCAAAAACAGGATGCCCTAAAAATAATCAAACAGATGACCCTAGTTTTTTAGTTGCATCTGTTTGTTTTTTTTTGTTTTACAGAGTGTAATCGAGCCATATTTGCCTGAATAAACAATTTTTTAGCCTGAAAAAAAAATTAGGATCTGTTTTGGTTTTTAGGGCATTTGTTTGAGTTTTTTCTAGGTTTTCTGGGTTTTCCACCAAAATAGGTTTTTCTATGATCCCATCCCTATTTATATTTCTGTAATTATATATATATTTATTTTATATTATATATATATATTTTATATATATTATGTATATTTATATGTATCTATATATATATCTATATATATATATATGTATATATATATATATGTAATATTATTTAATATGATTTATATATATATATATTTAGTATCTGTTTATATTTTATGTATATGTATGTAGTATTATATATATATTATGTATAAATATTATATATGTATATATATATATATATACATTATATTTATATATATTTATATATAAATATAATTATATTATATATATATTTACATATATATATATATTATATATATATACATTATATATACATAAATATATATATATATACATATATATATATATATATATATACATATATATATATATATATCGGACCTAAATCGGATCTTGAAACTTGAAAATAACATTTGGGCCTTAAGGCCCAATAAGCTAAAACTAGTCATTTTATACGTTTAGAATGGACTTTTGAAAGTGAAACGTATTTATATAAGCATGGAAAGTCATTAGAGGAAATACGCTTTGGTAAACGTTGCGAGATATAGATTTTTGGCATCTTGTCAAAAAATGGTGAAATTTGGGAAAAAAGTGTTTGAAATTGAGGTTTGCAACCTTGGAAAACGTTGTGTAAGCAAACGGGTCATGCCAAATTTTCGTAAAAATCTTATACTTAGATTTTTACTACAAAACCTACTTTTACGACAAACAATAAAATATTATTATTTTAATAAGTCGACAAAAAGACGAAATATATATAGTTTATAATTATAAAATAAGAAACTTCTCCAAGTCATTTAGTATGAAAAAGTGTGTCTTTTTCCTAAAAGCTATACAAATAATTAAAGTAACTAAGGTTACCGAATGGACTCACCGAAGTATATTCCTAAATACCTAATATCTAAGTCTTCTTATATTACTTAATTATTGATACTTAAATAGTATATGTATATTATACTATGGTATGAACTAGAACATGTTATCTTTAAACTAAGTCATCAACCATCACACCACTGATAACGTTTAAGAGTGACCGTACAACGCATATTTGACCACTATGCATCAAACCTGAAAACATCTTTTGAAACGTATATCTAAATTGAACATTAATTGGACTAGGTCGTGTACAAGCGTCGTTGCATTTTCTTGTTTGATCTTGATCTTGCTTGTCACCTTTGCTTAAGGTGAGTTCTTATAGCCCCACTTTTTAAATCTCTTCCGTTGGGGGAAAATGATACTCAAATCTATTTTGAACTTGTTTTCGTACTGTGCAAAACTTGATTGATTTTTGGGACAATGTTGTGTGCCTATGACTGCTATGTGAATGACATGAGATTGGTATAATATGTTGTGTGAATCTTAGATAGCATGGATTTGCTATGTGTTGTGTGGATCTTTATAGCATGGACTTGCTATGTTTTGTGACGCTATGTGAACTTTCGCCCTATATATAGCTCCAACTGGTAGGCTTTAGGTGCGTGTGACTTGAGAGTTAAGAACCTTGCATGGCAATGGTGTCTATAATTATGTGGATTTGATAGCATGGAGTTGATATGTTTGGAATTGAATGTGTTGCATGGATTTACTGTCATATTGCAAAATTATCCACTACTTAAAATATTGGCACAATAACTAGGTTTCTTCAAACCTACGAGCTCACCAACTTTATGTTGACCTTTTCGAGTATCATTTTCAGGTATTGTTAATGATCTGTAAAGTCAAGTGCGAACTTTAGCAGACCATAAGAGAATCCTGTATGGATCATGTTTTGAGAGACCTTGTATTGACTTTCTATTTTGAACTTAAGCATTTCGGGATTTGTTATCTTGAGACTAGCATCATCCCCTGCGAGGGAAATTTATTTGTAAGCATTAAGACTATGTGATGTGTTCCTGATGTATCTTCACTCAAGTTCTACTTGTGGTCGGAGAATGTCACGACACTTGTTTTGAATGCATTTTAGTATTTCTCTATCTTGTATCTTGTGTTGTGATTATCAATTCTCCGTCACGCCTTGTATTTTTGCCATTGTCGAGGTGTGACAATAATTAAAGGTTTCGACAAGGATGACCTAGCATTCCAATGCATGATTGGCTTTAGGAAGTTTACTGCCTATCTCGACCCTTTTCTACCAATGAATATTATCTCGCGTAAGGCTTATAACACAATAATGGTAGAAGGACTAGAGGGCACGGGAAAGAATCTAGTTGCAATCGTTAAGGATGTTTATGTGTTTGTCGGAAGTTTTACGTATATCACAGATTTTGTGATATTAGAGGACATAGGAGAATTTATCATGAGCGATATGGAAGAAGTCTTGATGGGAAAACCCTTTAGAAAAACCACTAAGCTCAAATATGATGTTGCTAAGGGATTTGTCTCATTCAGTAAGATCTTTGACACTTACATATTTAGGATGCCTCGTACAATACCTAGGTTCAAGAACTTTAAATGGAGCAAGATCCCACCACTGTTAGAACTTAGCCAACATGATTTGATGAACGGACTTAGGCATCCCTATGAGAAGAATAAGGCAATGTACAAGAATTGCTTAAACCTAGGTCCTGAATACAAAGTGTATGAAAGTATGAAAGAATGGCTCATTCATGGACACGTGAGCATTCATGAAGTAACGTAAGAGCATGTGACTTCGAGTCTAGCTACAAGACTCATAAATAAAGAAAAAGCGCTTCTCGGGAGGCAATCTAATGTTTATTTTTATCGCATATTAGGAGTGTCTTGTGTTTTAATTCTTTTCATTTATTTTTTTATGTTTGAATTCATCATTTTGTAATCATGATTTGCTTTGTTTTTAACCTCGTCTTAATTGCAATCAAAGGTATTTTGCATAAAATAAGTGTAGGGGAAATATCCGGTTTTTAAGAACCAATTCAAACATATTAAATAAATTGTTTAGATTAATTCGTGTCAGTTTCGAGTCATATGATTGTATTTACTAATCTCAGGTTTCATGCGGTAATTCATACATGAAATAACTTACATAATCGCGTGCAGGAAATTTTTCAAAAGAAAACGAAAATAAAAATTCTCTCAGAAGCTAGAGACGGCGTCAGGATTTATCCTGACGGCGTCGTGAGCCCAGCTACAGGAAACTTTAAAACTTTTCAAGTATTTTTGAAAAATAGTTTGTACAACATTTAAAATTTGTAATTCTCTTATAAACCTACAGAAACCTATGATTACATCATTACTCTAATTCTATCTTTACTGCTTTCATAGAGTCAAACCCTAAACTCTCGTTGTATATATCTATCCCGCCGATTTTATGCTTGGTGTAGTTGTCTTTGTCTTTGATTACAGGTTATATTTGATAAGAAAAAGCTTAGAAGTTCTTAGGAAGTTTTATTGGATGATTCTTGGAGGACGATTTAACCAGTTATCGCATGTTTCTTCTCCATTAATTGAAGCAAACAACCAGGAAGTACTAAGTTTTCTTTTACTTTGTTTCTTTCCCTTTATTCGTTTACGGGTACTTAATAAAGAACATTAGGAACAATGTCAACTTAATGTAGGAGAAAATAAAGCCAATTAGAAACTATTCCTTCATTTGCCATATGCTGTCCTTAAAATGATGGGTAATATATCGAAACATAGCATAAAAAGATAATTTTGACCCAAATTAAAAAACATTTATGACACATACCGACGAAAACCAAGTATTAATAGCGTCTCATGGATAGGAATGTATATCACTAGCACAAAAACCCTCAAAATTCCACCCCAAAAATGTGAGGTTCGCCTTTAGATCTTTAGGAATTCGGGTATCCATTTTTGATACCCAAGATAGTTTATACCTTTAGCTTTCTCGAGTTAAGGTCTGAATGCAGTCATATGTGTCTATTCCGTCATTACGGATGTGTACGTACGGTCTTTGTCGCCTTTTCTGGAGCATTGGTATCGGTATTAATTTACATGAGTGTACAGATAGTATATTAAATTCTAGAACTTGTTATTTTGATGCATCCTGAGACCGCATAGTGGGTATTAGGATTTTCTAGAAAAGAGGCACTAGGATTAACCCATGCTTTAAACCTGTAACTGTTATTATGGTCACATCGACATATACCCTCACCCACAACCCTGCCCAAGTACATCGTTTTTAGTGCAGATACCCCTAGTACAACCCTCCACGACCAACCTTTTCACGGTTCTCATAATTTTCTGGTTAAGCTAGACTATTAATGAAGAGCATTGTTAACCCTTAAACAAATCGTACACCTAAATCACCTTAGCCTATCTTGTATGTACTCGCTTTTAGTACATTATTGTTTAGCCCACGTTAATTATTAAGTACATCGTTTGCTAGTCCCTTTCTTGTAAATACTATTTTAGGATGCTTGGGATTCATGGTAGTATATCAACATTATGAAATTAGGGAATGAAGTGATTTATTACCCCCAATAGAGTTCCAATAAGCTCCATGTTAGTTTTGATGCCACCTCAAATCGGGGCCATTAGTTAGATTGTAAATACCGAGTATGTAAAAGTCAAGTGTGAGGGGTTGTATCTATAAACCCCCATGCATGTATTATATGTTTAATCAATGGTAAGGGCAAAAAGAGGTACGAAAAAAATGTATATAAAAAAAAGTGAAAAAAAATATACGGGCTGCCATTTGCTTATGTTTATGTTTATCATAGAGTCAAGAAAAGAAAAATAAAGAGATGGATGTAGAGTTTTGTAGAGTTTGTATATCTTGTCCGAGTCTTTTGCTTAGCAACCCAACCAATGTGTATTCTTATAAATAATTAGCTAACCCTTCTACTCCAAATTCACCCAAAAGTCACTCCCCAAATGTATCCCATCCATTTCCATTTCTGTTAATGTTATCTTACACCTACACCCCACAACCCTTTAAAAGACCTCTTTGATAGTAATGATTATTACTTGTGCCTAGCGATGGAGGTTTGATCCTTTACCAAGCCTATGGTAATTTATATGCTATGATAGGTAATGAGTGTTATTTTTTTGTTTCCCATAGTTGTTATAATTTATTATACACCCGAGTGAAAGAGAGAATCCCAAACACTTATGTGAGGTGCTAGTATGTACTTTCCGTGCTTTTAATTGCGAGGTCTAGAAGGTTGTGTCATAAAATGCTTTTAGAGAGTATGTTAAATGACCTTAATATTGTTATTGTCTAGGTAGAAAATCCCATTTGCTTGAGGACAAGCAAATCCCAAGTGTAGGGGTATTTGATGAGGTGTCATTTTATACACTATTTCAGGGTCATTTAACCTCTTAAATCATGCAAATATTCCCAGATTATGTGCTTAATCATTTGTTTTAAGGTTTTTAGCACTTGGATGGCATTTGGAGGAAATACACATGACTTGGGCTCATTTGGAGAAGAAACAGACAAGACTACGGACCTACACCAAATCCCTTGAAGAATTGTGCAAACAATGCGTAGAGACGGCGTTGCAGGCATAAAGCGACGTCGTCTCAATCTTTCTAATGACGACGTCAGGAAATTGACTGCGTCGCGACCATAACTTGACGTCGTCGCGATGATTTCTCTATATATACAAAACCGAATTTAGGGTTTTAGGTGTGTAACTTTGTATAAATTTTGTGAGCCGAACCCTAAGTACTTTGTCAGCTTTTAGGTCATTTTTAGGGCTTAAAACCCTATTGTAACTGACCTTAATCCATGTTTTAATCAAGTAAGATTATTTACCTTTAATCATTCAATTTGTCTATGTGTTGTTTGATTGATCTATGTTCTTGCTTCCTTTGTAACATGTTAGGCTAAACCCTCCTTTGTATTTGCTTATGATTGCATAAAAGTTGGATTGTAGATCCTTTTATTGTTGCATCTTGTGCTGAATGTGCGCGTTAGGCTTTAGAAAACTAGCCATAAGATATTAAATTGGCATAGACGTCTAGGGAAACGCGAGTGTTTAGAAAGGATACCATCGGTAATAGTCTTCATACTATCTTACCCCTAATATGATTGATCCCTCTAAAGATATTTCAATTGCATTTAATATACTCTTAGGGGCCTTGTAATAGTTTTCATACTACCTTACTTGTGCATTGCCTTAACGGAATATTAAATAGACGGCGGGTTCGTGTAATTCATTCATGAATTAGGAAATACTTACACAGATCATCACTAGTATGACAAGGCAACATGTAACCCCTGCCCTTTTCATATTTTAAATGTTCTAATTTAGTCCTTCGACTATTTGACGATTGTCAGTTATTTAGAATATTGTACCGGGTAGACGGTGGTGAATTTATGAGATATGAAGCATTTTATGGTTTATTACGTATAATAAGCCTTATTGGAGGACACTATTATGCTATGTGAGTTCCGGGTGATTGACCCGTGAATTTCTAAGAAATGCTGAAAACGAGTCCCGACACGTCTGTTAATGTCCAAATTAGTTTTTGGGAGGTCTAATATGAAAATATGTCAAGTAATTACTCTAAGTTATTGGAAAAACATTTTTAAAGTGAATAAAAATGCTAAATAACTTTGGGGAATAATTTACGGTTGAGTTTTACGAGTTTTTAAATGAACCCGACACAAAAACGAAGACCCCGAGGGCATAAGATTCCATGGCCGGGTATAAGACAAGCAAGGGACAAGAGGTCTTGGTTTTAGGAAACCTTGTCCCATGTTGGTACCACCATTTGGCTTATATACATTTGTATTTATTTAAAACACACATTTTACATTCATTTTAAATCCAAAAAACACACACACTTCTATTCTTTTCTCTCCTTTGGTTCGTCCGATCCACACACACACACACACTATTATTTTTCAAACTTTGATAAAAAAAACATGAAGATTGATGATATTTTGGGTTGATTCTGGTGTCCGGGTAGTCATTAAAACAACGTTTGGGTTGTCCGGTTCGCGTCAAAACTTATTTTGAAGACCATTTTTGTAAGTCTTTCAAATTTATTTTTAACTCGTACTTTTGGGTTGCTAGTGATGCATAGATGTTAGTTGTACGGCCCGATCATTAAAAATCGAAAGCGAAAGTTTACAAATAGATGTTTAGGGTGCGTTTGGGATTGGACATAAAAAGGGAAAACATAAGCTTTTGTTAGTTTTGATATTGTGGTCGTGATGGTTGAAAAACATATGTTTGCTATGTAGCTTATTTTGTATATAGCTTAGTTTGGCTTATTTGTTGGTTCGAATAAGCTTATTTTGAGCTTATTAGCTCACAGCATAAAAAAGAAATACAAGAAGGGTATTTTTAGTTATTTTCCTAGTATGTCATATTTTTGTGGACTAATATTATAGCTTATGGTGATAACCATATGCGATACGTAGCTTATTAGCTTAGTTTTAAGCTTAATAATTAAATTTTGGAGCTTATGGGCTCACGGCCCAATAAGCAATCAATAAGCCGTGGATTATTGATGGCTTATTATGGTCCGATATACTTTATTACTTATTGATATGAGATTATATATGCTATTAGGCCTTGGTTTTGGGCTTAGAACGTATTTTGGATAAGTGAGATCCTTAATGGATCATTATTGGGCCTTAAAGCCCAATAAGCATTAACTAGTTATTTTAGGAGTTTTGACGAGCTTTTGGGAAGTGAAATGTACATGTGAAGTTATATTGAAAGTCATTTTAAGAAAGAATTTTGGTAAACGTTGTGAAATGTGATTTTTGGAAATTAGTTCGGAAAGAGTCGAAATGTTGAAATTTGTTGAAAAATAAGGTTTGATAACCTTGGGAAATGTCATATAAACGTACGGGTCATGCCGAAATTATGTAAAAAGTCTATACTTAGAATTTTACTTAAAACGTAAATTTTATTTTTATAATAAGATATTATTATTTTACTATTTTAATAAATCGACTAAAAGACAAAAAATATAATTTTCTCGAAACTTTTCCAAAATGATTAACAAACATAATTGTTTCATTTCGTATAATATAAATAATGTATCTATGATAACTAAGTGTACCGAATAGACTTATCGAAACATATTTATGATTATATATTATAAATATTTACTTATCATACTTACCTATTTTTGCTAAATAGTATGAGTATAAGTATATTGCACTCAAATATGGATTTGATATGGTATTTGGAGTTACATCGTCAACCATCACACCACTAAAACGTTTAAGATAATCGTACAACGCATCTAACCTCTATGCATTGAAACCGGGAAAAACTGTTTGGAAATAAATGATTTAAAATGGGACATTAACTGGACTAGGTCGTGTGCGGACGTCTGATGACATCAAATAACGTCTATTTTATAGCATCATTTATCCCACGAAATTAACCCATTTTGTATAGTTATTGCAAAGAATTGTTACTTAATCATTTATATTTGAGAATTGCAGTAATTATGGAGTAATTGGTGAAACTTAGCAAAAGGCGCGCATTCTGGAGCTATTTGAAGATTACTATTCTGAAGACCAATACGTCGTATCCATCAAGGAAGATACAGCATATCCGTGCCTGCACTCACCAAAGACCACAAAAGGAATGAAGATCAATACGCCGTATCTAGAGGACTCAATACGTGGTATTCAAGATATGGAATCAATATAATATTCTGGAAGATATCAAACGTGGTCCCTACTCTAAGAAATCCACAATACGCTGTATCCAATACATAGATATGTTGTATCCAACTGACTTCCAGACCTTATAAATAGAAAACTCAAAAACAAGTTTTAAGTGTGCTAAATCATATTCTCGATACCAAAACCACAAAAGTAGATTTTCAGATGAGAAAAAGAACAGAAGAGGTCGAGCAACGTATTTAATTCCATAGGAGACATCGTGTAATTCCATATACTTTTGTAATCATTTAGTTTTTGGTATCATTCGTTAAATCGGTTAGTTTACCTTGGCTAAATTATTACTCTTGTATTTAATATGACGTTTGAAGGCTAATACCTTCGGGTATTAGCCATTATTATGAAGATCTGAATGTTTGGTATTTGTTTATATCGATTTCTTGATTTATCGTTGAGTGCTTGTATATGTTTATCAATTTATACTTGTTTACGCGCTTTTGTATGCGACATATCATTCAACTGGATCTAGCAAAGTGGACCAAGCGGATCTAGAGTCCGGGATAGCTCTCCATATAGTAATTTATACATCTAGAATAATAGTTACACAAGTATTGTCCTTCTAAGTCTGTGTCTAGGATACGCTTCGGGCTTAACTAGTTAATTGGATATTGCCGATGGTTTATTGATCGTGTTGACTAGCAGGTGACCTAGATAATTCAACAAATAACGTTCTGATTCCATTGGATAGTTGGACAAGTGGACTACTAGTGTATAGATTGCCATTAAGCGGTAAGTGGGTAAAGTCTCTATGAGCTAGGGTTTAACAAGATCACCATTGCTTTAATCCCTAAGATAGATTATAATCAGCAAATAAGGATGCTTTATGCGGATGCTTTAATTGTGACAGAATTAATGTGTCTAGGTCTTAGGATGATGTAACGCCTAAGTCTTAAGAATGATATGCCACCTCGAGAGAAGAAATCATTGCACTTAATAAACAAACCAACGTTCTAATCGGATTAATAATGGTTAATACAGTTTTCTTATATAAGGTTCGACCGCTCTTTTATCTTTTGTCTATTAGCTTGCGTGGGTAACAGTGTCTTGAATTGATTGTAGTCACCAACCAAACCGTGCCAGTCTCTCAGGCTGAAAACCCCCTTTTCCCATTAGAATTAGGATTTAGACTGACATAGGTTTAACATAGGTTTAGATTAGAATAGAATTAACATAGATTAGATAACCAAGATATTAATTAAATTGATAGATTTAACCTCGCTCTCAGTGATCGACACCCTACTTACTACGAAACTACTACCGATCGGGTACACTGCCCGTTAAAGTGTTGTTTTTGGTTGAGTCAGCAAAATATAAATTTAAAACTTGAATCAATAAAATATACACCACACAACGACACATCAAGTTTTTGGCGCCGTTGCCCAGGAGTGAAAATTAATCTTGATTTTTATTTTGATTTTTTGGTCTTTAACATTAGATTAGATCTAACCCTTAGGATTATTATAATTTAGATTAGTGTATATTCTTGTATATTATGTAATATTTGTATATTTGTATATTTGTTTGCTTGTATATATTTGTGTGTTTAATTGTTTGTGTATTTAATTGTTTTTCTTAAATACATTGTTCTGGTCGACAGTTGAATACGGCGTATCCACTTCCATTAGATACGGCGTATCCAGTTCTCTGTCCAATACAGCATATTCAATCCAACCGATTAATACGGCGTATCCACTTCTGTTGGATACGGCGTATTGATCATCTGATAAAATTCTTGGAACTTTTAAGCCAAAATTTTTTATACCTTTCTCCCGCTGGTTCTACTGATAATTTTTTGGGTATTTTCCAGTAAGTCTGGCAAAGGTTATCAAAGGAGAGTTCGAGAAAATTAAGTATATTTAGGGCAAAGATGAGTCACTCACTTGCGATTCACCACTTGAAGTTTTCAACTTTGAAGTCAGTCGATTAAGCAAAATGGATGACGATTTATTCACATATGAAGTTGAAATTGCTAACATCCCATGTGACTTAAGAGACAATGATGATTCGGAGCATGAAGCTAATGATATGGGATTTGATCCATCTGATATTGCATTTACTGAATGGTTGGGATTAAAGTTTTTCAACTACAAAACAATGGATCATTATACTATGAAAGCATTATGGATTTACTAGATCAGAGGAGATGATGAGGTAGAGCTCACTAATGAAGAATTTTCTGATAATGAAGCTGAAATTGCTGAAGTCTTTAGAATCGACACTAATATATTTGACTACAAGACACCTATTTGTTCAGCATTCAACGAATTTAATTATCTTCTAAAGGTAGATCCGGACTTACTTACAAAGGATATTATAGGGTTTAAAACCTATGATGATTACAAAGACGACTGGATCTACGATTGGAATAAGGATGTACCATGGGTTGATGAGAAACCATGGACTAACACTGGAGTTTGGACAGAACCGAAGCCAGTCATACATACTTGCAAGCTTTTCAATTATAAAACTGGGTGTTCGGAATGGCCAACATGCAGTTGGATGAATGATGGATACTGTAAAGGAGGAAACTTACCTGGAACATTTATTATCGAAAATCAACTCCATTATCAAGATTACGAGTGGTACGAAGCTTTGGAAGATAGTGAGCTTAAAGATGAAGCTTTAAGAAACAAGGCTATCATGGAAGGATTTATCAAAGATGATGATGATGAGTCAAGTTATGAACAAATGAGACGATGGGACATATATACAAACTATGATGATACTTATAAGACAAATCATGACGATAATAAAAGAGAAGAATTATGTGAAGTTCATGAGCCACTGGTATGCACGATATAAAGATTCGAGATGATCAAGTATTCATTTGGACAAGGCGAAAAATATGTTGCTATTAAAGAAGATGAATACGACAATCTAGCAAGAACACGCAATAATGCATGTCGTACGTATCAAGAAGTCTTTCGTATGATGGATGAAGGATGGATGGTGACTAGAGCTGATAAAAAAGGAAGCTGAAGAAAAGTCTAACTTAAATTCGCTGTAAACAAAAGTGCTTCCCGAGAGACAACCCGGAATGATATTTAATTTTGTTATCGAGTTTGTCTTCCCAGACTTCAATACGGCGTATCCGCTCCATACCATACGGCGTATTGACTGTCTGGACGTTATCAATCTTTACTTTTTATGCACTTTAAAAACATTATTGTCAGTTTTGCGAATACGACGTATTCATTAACTTGATACGCCGTATCCACAGACTGACCCGTATTTAGTTTGTTTTAGTTTAGTTTAAATTAACTGTAGGTACCAAGATAGGAATGCACCTGTTTTTTCTATATTTTACGCTGGACCTCGTGAAGGAAATATGGACGAATATTAGTGGAGAATTTACGAATCTGGAAATCTTGAAGTGTTGGAGTCTTGAAACCTCAAGACGGTTGTTCAACACAAAATCTCACTCATAAACGCAAATTGGAGAATCTACCGAGCAAAAATCAGGGGAGTTTCTCATTTTAATTCTTTTTAAATTCCCGTATTTGATGTTTTATATATACAACGAAGACGTTGTATAATTTAAATGGGGGGATGAAATTAGAATGATCACTTGTCCAAATTTTCACAATAAAAAGCTTAAATTATGCTCAAATTTACATTTTTTTCAAGCATACTTTTGTGAAATTACTTGATACATAACCCGCACACAATAACCCTTGTTAGATATTGTGAGGATTTAACCTTTCTGTTTCCAAATGTTTACCCAAAATCCATAAAATATGAGTGTGCCGGTGATGTTGTAGACTTTAGAACTTGGCTTGGTGTATCTATTCGAGACCACAATAATGAGTATTATGGATTTAATTGGAGTAACTTGTTTAAATTGGTAAATCTTAGGATGACAACTAAATCGCCTATACATGTTGTTTATTAACTAACTACACTGGTTAGTTAACCTCCCGTTAAACCCTTCTACTCACATCTTTAGAGCGATGATCCACTAGAACACCCCGTAGAGCCAATCCTTTAGGAATTTACACCAACTATTTGTTTCGTTGAACCCTTACACCTTAACCTACCCTGTTAGATTAAAGTTTAATTTACAGTTGCTAGTTGCTTAAAGTGTAAAGTTTGTATTTCCCGAGTCTTGTGTCATTTTCTATCTTTGGTGCTGTTAGAAATTTGCACATTGCAAATGGGAATGTATATTAGTAGTCAAAGCTCATGTGATTTTACTACCGTTATAATTATTGGTGAAACCAAAGAACGAATAAATTACCAAATGAATTATCCAGAATTATTATGATGGTGAAGATGGTGAAACTACACCGAGATTTGAGGTATTTGAAAAAAACAAAAAAAGAGAGAAAGAAAGTTTGAAGATAATCGTTTCGCAAATAGACTTACCGAAGGAATTATACGCAGGATCGATTATTCGTTGATACCTCTAAAAATCAACGATGTAGAGTATTGTACAAAGTGAAAGATATCGCCACTTGCCTTGTAAAGTATGTAAAGTTTTGGGATGATTGGGAAGTTGATCGTTATGGGAACGCCAACTTAGGTTGTTGTTTTTTATCTATGATCAAGACGTTGTAAATAGTTGTGTCTTTGTCATAATAACGGTCGAGAAATAAGTGTCTAGCAACTTGTATCTTAAGTCTTAATCTATTTGTTTCTTGATTTTTATTTAACAACAATTTACTTCCCTCTCACCGAATGATTACCCACTGGTTTTACGCGAATGAGGATGTGATCGAGTGTGCATGTCTATTCCGTCGTTACAGCCATGTATGCATGTCTCAGCTGCTTCGTTGGTTTACGACTTTTGGTGAAAGTTAGAAGGTTCCTACCCTATATCATTCTTCATCCTAACTGTTAGTTAAATTTGAATGGGGATGTGATCGAACACACATGTCTATCCTGATGTTCCGGGTGTGTATGTGTGCTTCAGCTGCCTTGTTAGAGTGGTACTTTTGGTAAAAGATTGTAGAATGATCAAACCGTACGCCTTTCCATACAAAACCCATATTTACCTTTATAAACTTGTTACTCCTTGGCTTTAGTGGTGGAGATGTGTATCCTTGCCAAGCTTATGATAGAATACTCGTCACGACCGAGCAATTGAGCGAATTAGTTACATGTTACCACATAGATTAGTTGAGTGATTTAAGTGTTTTCATCTTCCTATTTCGTGAGGTGTTTGGTTGTGTACTTGTAATAGATCGAATAAGTGCTTTAACGGAAAATATCCTTAAGGGATACATTTTTATAAACTTCTAAAGGCTACTTGAGGACAAGTAGGATTCAAGTGGGGGGATATTTGATGACATCAAATAACGTCTATTTTATAGCATCATTTATCCCATGTTATTAACCCATTTTGTATAGTTATTGCAAAGAATTGTTACTTAATCATTTATATTTAAGAATTGCAGTAATTATGGAGTAATTAGTGAAACTTAGCAAAAGGCGCGCATTCTGGAGCTTAAATGAAGATATTTTAAAGATTACTATTCTGAAGACCAATACGCCGTATCCATCAAGGAAGATATGGCGTATCCGTGCCTACACTCACCAAAGACCACAAAAGGAATGAAGCTCAATACGCTGTATCTAGAGGACTCAATACGCCGTATTCAAGATATCGAATGAATATAATATTCTAGAAGATATCAAACGTGGTCCCTACTCTAGGAAATCCCTAATACGCCGTATCCAATACATGGATATGCCGTATCCAACCGACTTCCAGACCTTATAAAAATAAAACTCAAAAATGAGTTTTAAGTGTGCTAAATCATATTCTCGATACCTAAACCACAAAAGTCAATTTTAAGAGGAGAAAAAGAGCAGAAAAGGTCAAGCAACGTATTCAATTCCATAGGAGACATCGTGTAATTCCATATACTTTTGTAATCGTTCAGTTTTTGGTATCATTCGTTAACTCGGTTAGTTTACCTTTGCTAAATTATTACTCTTGTATTTATTATGACGTTTGAAGGCTAATACCTTCGGGTATTAGCCATTATTATGAAGATCTGAATGTTTGGTATTTGTTTATATCAATTTCTTAATTTATCGTTGAGTGCTTGTTTATGTTTATCAATTTATACTTGTTTACGCGCTTTGGTATGCGACCTATCATTCAACTGGATCTATCAAAGTAGACCAAGCGGATCTAGAGTCCGGGATAGCCTCCATATAGTAATTTATACATCTAGAATAATAGTTACACAAGTATTGTCCTTCTAAGTTTGTGTCTATGTTAGCCTCAAAATATTGAGTCGAACAATGTAAGTTCGTTTATAATTATATTAGGTCTCGGTCACTAAATTAATATACGTTGTAATAGGCTAGACGGGTAAACGGGCTCGTATTTGTAATCTAATCGGTCACGTGTATTGGGCGAAAGCCCAAGTAAACCCGAGCCCGGACCGTAGAATTACTAAAGGCATGCAAGCCTTTTAGTCTTAACTATAAATACCCCTCTCCAAGGATGGAGAGGGTGTTGGTCTCATTTGTAACTTTGTAAATTTAATCAACCTCTCTTTATTTTCTTCCTACTTTCTCTCTC
Organism: Tanacetum coccineum; assembly: GCA_026074375.1. Lineage (NCBI taxonomy): Eukaryota > Viridiplantae > Streptophyta > Magnoliopsida > Asterales > Asteraceae > Tanacetum > Tanacetum coccineum. The sequence goes on from BQNB010126212.1 coordinate 17,221, forward strand.
TAGTTTCTCTCTCTACAATTCTTATCATATCATCTTCTTGTTACCATGGTGAAGTAAAAGTGTTATGAGATTATTAACAATTGGCATCAGAGCACATGGGATGATTAGCTAGATTGTGTGTTCATTTTCTTGGTTAGATTAGATCAAAAGTTTGGTTTTTGAAGGTTTATGGTCTCATTCTTGACACTCTTTGATTCTCATAATTGTGGTGTTAAAGTTGGTGTTTTTATTGTTGTTTATAGCCTTCTAGGATCAAGTTGTGCAAAAGAAACCAAGCAAAAATGTTCAAAAGGGTGATTTTTAGGTGTTTTTAGGTGGAAAAAGTCGTGTTTTTCTCGACTGCGTTTTGGTCTCTCTGGCAAATTTCTTCACTGCGTTTTGTCTAAGATTATTCACTGCGTTTTGTCTAAGATTCTTCACTGCGTTTTGTCTAAGATTCTTCACTGCGTTTTGTCTAATTATCTTCATTACGTAAACTTATTTCAACCAAACCAAATCATAATTAAACAACATATCACCTAATCTAACAAACAATCATCACTTTTAACATACAATCACTAATCATTGTATCGATCCAACACTTATCATAACATAATCAATCAAGGACTTAAACACAATTAATTCACAATAGACAAACCTTAATCCAAATCAATTAACATTTACGGTTTTCTATTGATTTTGTAAAATCCCGCGAAAGACACAATTCTTTTCTCGGTTTTAATCATAGACTTGTAAAATCCCGTGGACGTTTATTGTTTTTCATTTTACCACAATTTCAATCACAACACATCCACTTAAGATCATTCAATCATTTTTCACTTCATAATTCAACAATCATTCATCATGACTACTCCAATTGTAACTTCCACAACCGACAGTCAAATGCATAACAACATAATGGCAGCTGGTTCAAGGGATCGTCCACCAATGCTTACAACAGGACGATATGCACAATGGCGATCACGGTTCTTACGATACATTGATACAAGACCAAATGGTGATGCCTTACGGAAGTGCATTCTCAAAGGTCCTTACACTCCAACGATTGTCACAACTCCAGCTGTTCCTGCAACAGAGGATTCTCCAGCAGTTCCTGAACAAACAACAGTCGAGACAGTTATGAATATGACTCCTGAGAACAGAGCTCATTTTGAATCAGAAAAAGAAGCGATTCATTTGATATTGACTGGAATTGGAGATGAAATATACTCAACTGTTGATGCATGTCAGACAGCTCAAGAAATGTGGGAAGCCATCGAAAGGCTACAACAAGGTGAATCACTCAATATTCAAGATGTCAAGACAAACTTATTTTGGGAGTTTGGTCAATTCACCTCTCACGATGGAGAAACAATTGAGTCTTACTACACAAGATTCTACAAAATGATGAATGAAATGATCAGAAACAATTTGACAGTTGCAACGATGCAAGTCAATGTTCAATTTCTTCAACAACTTCAACCAGAATGGTCAAGATTTGTCACAATTGTGAAGCAACAACACAAGTTGGATGAAGTTTCATACCATAAGCTCTTTGACATTCTGAAACAATACCAAAAGGAAGTTAATGAACTCCGTGCTGAAAGAATGGCCAAGAATGCTAACCCATTAGCACTTGTTGCTACTGCTCAAACACTTCAAGACCCTTATTACCAAACATCAAAACCTCACAAATCATATGCACCAACATCAAAAGCTTCACTTCCAACCAGATCTCATGCAACTACAAGATACAAAGGCAAAGAGATAGCCAAACCAATCACACCACCATCTGAGTCAGCTTCTGAAGAAGACAGTGATCCTGAACAAGCTCAGAAGGATAAAGACATGCAGAAAAATTTGGCTCTCATTGCAAAGTACTTCAAGAAACTCTACAAACCTACCAACAACAACCTCAGAACTTCCTCAAACACCAGAAACAAGAATGTGGATACTACTCCAAGGTACAAGAATGACAATCAGACTGGACAGTTTAGGAATCAGAGGGCAGTGAATGTTGTTGGGGCTAGGGAAACTGTAGGCAGTCAGGTAGTGCAGCAGACTGGGATACAGTGTTTCAACTGCAAGGAATTTGGTCATTTTGCTAAGGAATGTAGGAAGCCAAAAAGGGTTAAAGACTCCACGTATCACAAGGAATAGATGTTGCTGTGCAAGCAAGCTGAGAAAGGTGTTCAACTTCAAGCAGAGCAATTTGATTGGCTAGCAGACATAGATGAAGAGATTGATGAACAAGAATTAGAAGAACATTACAGCTATATAGCAAAGATTCAGGAAGTTCCTACAGCAGACTCAGGAACTGATTCTGAGCCATTGGAACAGGTACAATACGATGCTGGATATAATGTGTTTGCCAATGAAATACAACATTCTGAGCAACCTGAATCCTGATTCACCAGACACGTGTGATAATGATATTC
>BQNB010126213.1:0-19637 GCA_026074375.1 Tanacetum coccineum
GAGATATTTTAGAAAAAGATATGTAAGCCTATTAGGGTTATCCTTAGCATATAAAAGGATCACCTTTAGCATAGTTAGATATAGACGAGCATAGAGGATCACAGACGCATACACAAGCTTAGCAAATCATATACAATATCATAGTTAGCAATCTGTAATCCTCAAGAACACATTAATAAAGTTGTTATTCAGTTGTTCATTGTTCTTCTTAGTACCTGTGTTAAGATTCCGCATTAACACATAGTATTCATAATCATTGTTTCTACATAGTCATTTGTATTTATACATCTTGGCTATCATCCTTTATAGGCTGCAAAGATCCATTCAGTTTAATAGGACCTTCAGATACGGTGCAACCAAGCACCGAAAACATCCAACCTCCAATGGTCCAAACAAATGACCAAATTGGTGAGCCAGTTGTTGCTTCAAAGACTAAACAAACCTTGCCTTATCCTTCAAGGCCAACAAAGAAAAGCTCCGTGAAAAAGACGATCTTCTAGCTTCAAAATTTATGGAGATTTTTCGGAATCTCCATTTCGAGCTAAGTTTCGCGGACGCTCTCCTACACATGCCCAAATTTGCACCAATGTTTAGAAAGCTCCTCAATGACAAAGATAAGATAATTGAGTTAACAAAGACACCGGTAAATGAGAATTGCTCGGCAGTTATCTTAAAAAAGTTTCCCGAGAAACTTGGAGACCCCGGCAGATTTCTTATACTGTGTAATTTTCCGGAGATGAATGAATGCTTAGCCTTGGCCGATCTCGGTGCAAGCATCAACCTAATGCCTCTCTCCATTTGGAAAGAACTAAGGCTTTGTTTATTTTTTCAATTTCACCTCTTCTAACCTCTTCTCACCTCTTTTGTCTGAAGCAGGAAGAGCTTTTTTGTTTGTTTTTTTGCAGAGAACTTTCTTTGCTTTCCTGTCGATTTTGTGGTCGTTGATTACGTTGCCGATCCTCAGGTTCCCCTAATTCTAGGAAGACCTTTCTTGAGGACGCACAGTGCCTTGATAGATGGTCACGGTGAACAATACCCTTAGTCATGTTGGACCAAATCCGTGACCTTCATAGTTGGTGATTACTATTACCTTCTTTCCTACAATATCATTGAATCGTTAACGAGTCGATGTTTTTTGACATTGCTTGTGAAGAATATGTTCAAGAAGTACTTGAAATTTTGAAAGTGGCATCCAATTCTACTTCGGACCTTATGATCGATTCTCGCTCTCCATCTTTCACTCCCTTCGGAGGAAGTGATTTTTTAATGGAAGAGATCGATGAATTTCTTGAACATGATGATTCAATACCACCAGGTGTTGACGGCATCTATGATTCTGAGGGAGATATGTTACTGAGGAATTGTTAAGTGAGTCATAGTACCCAAACTCCTCCGTCACCAGTTGGAAGTTAATGTGCCTGAAAAGGTTAAATCTTCATGCGAGGGATTCCCTCCGACCTTGAACTCAAAGAATTACATTCCTCTTGAGTAAGCATTTTGGCGGGTGATGAACATATTACCCGTCATAATCGCTAAAAAATTGAAAGATGAGATAAAAAACCGCACCTGGATCAAAGGTTCTTAAGTCACACAAAACAATGCCATTGTTGTAGATTTCTGATAATAAGGGGATTGATCCACAATTTTCCACCCTAGATTTTGATGGAGGATAATGCCCCACCCGTAGTTCAACATCAGAGAAGAGTTAACCCCAAAATCCATGAGGTTATTAAGCAAGAAGTTATTAACTTCTTGATGCCGGGTTAATTTACCCTATCTCTGACAGTCCCTGGGTAAGCCCGGTTCATTGTGTCCCTAAGAAGGGAGGCATAACCGTGGTAAAAAATGAAGAAAATGAGTTAATACCCACTAGGTTCGGTTACGGGATGGGATTTTGCATTGATTATCGCAAAAACTCAATGATGCAACTCGTAAAGACCATTTCCCGTTACCATTTATGGATCAGATGCTTGAAAGATTAGCCGGAAATGAGTACTATTGCTTTTTGGACGGATTCTCCGGCTACTTTCAGATCCCGATTGACCCACTTGATCAAGAGAAGACTACCTTCACCTGACCTTACGGGACATTTGCCTATCGTCGCATGCCTTTTGGTTTTGCAAAAAAAAAATGCCACGAGCACGTTCCTCAAGGTGTTATGGTTGCAATCTTCCGATATGATTGAAAAAACCATTAGAAGTCTTCATGGATGATTTCGCGGGTTTTCGGTGATTCTTTCTCTTGCCTTTTCCACATTCTAGACAAAATGCTTAAAGGTGTTGAAGACACTAATCATAGTGCTAAATTGGAAAAGTGCCACTTTATGTTCAAGGAAGGCATAGATCCTTTGGACCATAAGATTTTCTGAAAATCCAGGATTGAGGTGATAAGGCAAAGTTGATGTCATTGCATATTACCTCATTTCCGACTACCGTGAAGGGTATTCGCAGTTTTCTCGGTCACGCCGGATTTCTACCGACGATTTATTCAGGATTTTTCCAAAATCGCCCGGCCTATGACCCACCTCCTTGAAAAGAAACTCCGTTTATCTTCTCGAAGGAATGCATCGAAGCATTTGAGACTCCTTAGCTGATTTTAACCCAGGTTCCAATTTCTAGTTGCTCCGGATTGCGGACTTGCCCTTTGAAAATCATGTGTGATGCAAGTGAGTTTGCTGTTGGGCTGTCCTAGGGCAACGTAAGACCAAGCACTTCCAGCCGATACACTATGCAAGCAAAACTATGACCGAAGCTCAAGCACATTACACTACAACGGAAAAGGAATTACTTGCCGTAGTGTATGCTTTCGAGAAATTCTGGCCATATCTTGTCTTGTCCAAAAGCATAGTGTATACGGACCATTCGGCTCTTAAGTACATCGCTTGATATGCAGGAGCTAAGCCAGATTGCTCGGTAGTTTTTGACTGCTCTAAGAATTTGATGTCGTTATCCGTGATAAAAAAAAGTAGCAGAAAATCTCGCCGCCGACCACCTTTCTAATGTGATCAGTGATAGCAATGTACTGTCGCATCTTCATTGACCATAGGTCATATTCACCTTTCTTGATTATAGGGATTCTTAGTGCAGTGACTGACGAGGTGGGAACGATTGGTTCAGCTTCAGACATTTTGTTGGAATTTGGAAAAATTTCGAACGACAAAAGTTCTTCTTGATCAGAGTCTCTACACAGGCTCTGATACCACTTGTAGGATCGTTTTACCTTAGTATACTAACCCTTTAACCTGTAAAGGATGTTACCTCCTTGAATAAATCCAAGTTAGTAGCAATGAAACACTGATATAATACTGTTAACTATGCGGAAACTAGTTAACAATATCAAGAAGAACACACAATAGTTTCTCAAACGATTTCTATTATAAACCTTTTGAATCTGCCTAAGTTGCAGATCCCTAAATACAATACTAATAATTCGTGTGTTTTCTGTGTATGTTTCTAATGCCTTCCTAGAGATCCTTTTATAAACATAATGATAACTCTAGTAGGTGTACAGTCCTTGTATGACACAAATACTAATTAATACTAATCACTAATATAACTGTTACATGATAACTACTACTGTAACCGTTTATCTTTTAGAGTTCCTTTAACATCGGCAGTACGTTGACTTTTCCATACTAAGAAGGCAGTACTTTGATCTTCAACTTAGCAGTACTTTGACCTTCTACTTAGCAGTACGTTGACCTTTTGACTTGTATTTCCCAACACGTTTCATAGTTCTATCAACCAATTCAACAATCAACTTAGTAGGAGCTAACTCACCTAAACCTAGATTGGTAAAGGTCGAATAAGGCATAGCACTAACACTACCTCCTAAGTCAGCTAAGGCTTTATTAAAAGACATATTATTAATATAGCAAGGTAAAGTGAAACTCCCTGGGTCTTTTTCCTTTTGAGGTAGAGCATCATTAAGAATGGCTGAGCAATGCGAGTTCATTCTTGCCTTGATCTCCTCCATGTCATAACTATATTCTCTTAAACATCCATGAAAAAGTACAGTAGCTCGATTAAACTTTGTAAATGTCATCATGTCTTCCTTCTGTTGACTCAATACGCTGTATTGATGGAATCTAATACGCCATTTCGATGGTATTCCAGCATCTTCACAAGTTGAGATTGATTTGAGATGATCTCTTGGGTTTGTTTAGTCGAAATAGGAAGACTTCCAGATCCCCTTTCTTGAAGTACCTTGCTCATTTGCCTAATTTGTAACTCTAATGATTTGATTGAGGCTCCTTGATTTCTGATTGTAGCATCTGTTAAAGCTCGAATTTCCTTAATCAAGATAGAGTTTTCATCATGTCTTTTGCAAATTCAGCCATAAACTTGCTCAATGATTCCTCCATCGTCTGCCTTCGTTCTCGATATGATGGATTTCCATTATCTCTTTGATAAAATCCAGGAGCAATTGTCCTATATCTTCCTCCTTGGGGGAATGGTACTCCAAATTAAGTGTAGTATGCTTCTTCAAGTGTTTTTCCTTCCTCCTTCAATGGACAATCCTTAGTATAATGTGGTCCATTGCATGATTTACATTCCACTTGAGCAGCATACACTTTTTCATTAACCTTCTTAATTTCCCTGCCAAGGTTGTTCAGTTGAGCTTGAATAACAACTAATCCATCAGAATTATCACTACTTCTGCATCGAGTAGATATTCCATTATGCAATTATTGAGAATGATTGGCCATTTCTTGGATGGCTTTCTTAGCATCAGCAACATTCATTTTTTGCATGACACCCTTAGAATCTAAAATCTGTCTAGTAGGCACATTCAATCCTTTGTAAAACAAGATCACTTCCTGTATATTAGTCAGAAATTATTAAGGACACCTACTAAATGTTTCCTTAAATCGTTCCCAAGGCCTGATATAAGTGTTTCATCGGCTTCATGCTGAGAAACTTATTGATTTCTCCAATCTTTTAGTTAGTTGACCAGCTGTGGGGCAGTATTTGCTTAAAAATTTTCCCTTAGGAATTTCCCAAGTAGTGATCAAACCAGCTGGTTCATTCCTAATCCATCTACTTGTGCTCTAGTAAGTGAGATAGGGAACATACAAAGCATAAGTTGATCTTAAGTCACATCAGGTATGGTAAACAAGTTAGCTATCTCAAGAACTCTCTCAATGTGTTCATTTGCATCTTCATTATCTGATCCAATGAAAGTATTGTCACGCAATTCCTTGAGAAATTGACCCTTCTATTCAAACCTAAGTTTCTCATTAAATTTTGGTCTAGCAATTCCCGATCCATAATCCTCTTAGGTCTTAGTCATGTATTCCTCCATAGTTGGTTCCTCCATTGTTTCTCTATTCTTTTCTTGAAATTTATCTTCGAGATCAGAGAATAATTCGAATTCTAGTAAACTTGAATAATCATGACTCGTTGTCTTGAAAAGCTTCCTTGTTGAAAGTAAAACTCATTTAGGTTCTTCATAAGGTGTAAAGAGCCCTTTGTTCGAACTCCTGGTCATGCACTACCTAAAGCAGAGGTAAAAATATCAATAGGATCGGCTCAGAAGAAAGAAAATACAAAAAACTAAACACACGAACGGAGTACCAAAAGTTAAGTCTGCCGTTGTATCAGATGATCGATACGCCATATTCAATTGACTGAATACGCCGTATTGATCGTTTGAATAAGTATACGTTGTATTGGCTTCGAAAGGTGGATACGCCGTATTCAATGAGATGAATACGCCATATTTGGTATTTGAACGTGTCATAAGCCTTGAGGACAAGGCTCATTTAACGGGGGAAGACTATAACACCTCGTGTTTTAGGTCATTGTACGACGTTATGTAATTCACAATTTATTTTTAGGGTTTTACTCGTTTGCTTTTAAATCGTAATCGTTAAGCTAAATCGCGTAAACTAAAAATGATCATTCAATGTAAATGGGCATTAAACGATTAAACGTTTACATCAAGAAAGTGTTAAATGATTATTATGAGGATAATTATCAACTTTGTTCATCTTATTTTTATTGGTTATGTAAAATGCTTACGTTTCACGATAAAATGCGTTTTGGCATTCTCGGAAGCACCAAAACCTAACTACGCTTAAACAAACACCCACGATTATACCCAATACATAAAATAATCAATATAACATCACATATATGTGTATGTGGCCGGATTTCAAGTGATAGGACCAAGTAATATCTTGTTTGCATGACTACTCTCCATAATATCTAGATATTATGAATATCAAGGGAACAAAGCCTTACACCTTCACATGCTCTTGACCAATTGCCCTAGGAACCTTCCTTGAGGCCTTCCTTGAGTCCTTGGTCAAGTATATAATTCCTAAGCTATCAAGTAAACACACATCTTCCATTTTCCAAAGTGTAAAATCAAAGTATAAAAGGCCTTAGCTAGCAGTGTATCACTTTCCCAAGGTTTGGGTAAAATCATCAAAACTCCCTATTACCTTCTCTTATAGCCACGACCGTCAAAAAACCTTAACAAACCAAATCCATAGTTTGATTTTCTATCATTATACAAGCATACACACATCAATATTAATAGGTATTTCTAAGAAGAATTGAAGGGGTAGGTTTTAAGTTTTGATAGGTTTTAACAAGATATTGCAAGATTAGGGTTTTGGTTGAAATTAGGGTTTTCACCTTATATTTTCAAGCCAAGGTTGTTAATCACAAGGGGTGTGGAATTGTTATTCTTTCTCTACCTCATGCCACGAACAAGGTCTTTAAAAGCTTAATCATTTCATGAACTAAGATTTTATGTGTTACAATGCTCAATTTAGCTAAAATCCCATCTAGGGATACTTTTGAATATGTAAAATGGATTTTACTTATGATTAATGTTTTATGAACTTATTTACATGTCACATGGATGCTAATATGATGTTAAAAGGGATGTATAAGTGTTTTAACATGTTGTTTAAGTATAAACATGTTTATGTACAAATTAGGGTTTCTAATGTTAACTTATGAGTTACAAGTGAAAATGGCATAAACTGTTATGTTGAACACTCTTGAGTAAAGCATTATCTAATGGCCTATAGATATTGTAAAACACATAAAGATAAAATGTTGTGAAGTAGTTGTAATAAGGTGTTGAAGCTTAATGGTACAAAAATCAATTTTAAAACATGTCTAAACACAAAACCTCAAACCTTCTGTTTTGATTTGAATTTGGAAGCAGCCAATTATGTTTTATAAAGATATACAACTCATGAGGATTCCAAAATGATAAGAACTCGAAAATCCGATTATAACGAAGAAGATACACTAGTTTTACGACGCTAAATACTTATAAATACAAATTTTATAAAAATTACTAATTCATGGCAGTAACATTACTACTTTGTAAACATCAATAATATGAAAAAACATTCGATTACGAGAACGTGTTCGAAAGAACGCTAAAAATGGATCTATAACGAATAAGATACGACAACAAACGTGTTTTACGTTAATTAAAAGTTTTAAAAACGAATTATATAGCTGTTATGAACATTAAAAACACTAATCCATCAATCACAGAATCTCAAAAATCAGCGAAAATGTTATTTTATGAATCACTCGTCTTAATACGCAAGCGTGGGCGTAGGAAACGAGAGAAACAGACTTAAAAACTATCTCAAAGTTATCATTTTTATGCTAAAGGCTTAATTATAAACTTTATTTACTTAATAATTATACGATTTCACTTAAAACGATTAGAGGTGATATAGCTATATAGAATATATATGTTATTAGTTATCAAAGTGCTATATTACTAGGGAATTTCATAATGAGGCTTCTTCGGATGGCGTATTGACGAGTTGTTGGATTTACGATTTAAAGTGTCCTAACTCCTCGTACGTCATGTCATGACCTCTAAATTATGATAGCCCGCACATAGTACAATGATAACTTAAATAGGAATTTAAAATATAGAATGTTGTTAGACAACGTACTTGAATACTGATTCGACCTATAATATCTAGGTTGCATTCGGGCGTTAGCGTGACGCGTTTTTACTTGGGATATTTTATTATCAATTTACTCACTCAAGGTGAGTTCATAGCCCCATGTTTTACAATTATTAATTTACAAGTTTTTGGGGTGAGAAACATATGCATGTTTTACAAATTGGACGCAAGTGTACATTTTATCATGATTACGTTTTGCCTAAGTAGCGATAACCCACTATGCCCATGAATCATGAACTGTCAATTACTGGAATGTGAGCGCGAATGATTATGGATAGATCTATTTGGGATTGACCTCCCCGTTCGGGTGACTAGCTATCACTGGAAACGAACGTATATCATGTCGGATTTTGGATGTTACGGGTTGAACATCATCACGGGCAATGTAGGCAATATTTATATATTGTATTCATTTATGTCGAGCTTCGGTGTCATGAGCTTAGCAAAACGTAATTATATTTTGTGATGTCTGCATCTGTTGCATTATCACTGGGAAAGTCTTGCGGTCCTGCACATACATTTACATAAACCTATGAAATTCACCAACTTTATGTTGATGTTTTAAATGTAATGTTTTTCAAGAGGTCATTAAGCACGAGGTGCGAAGGATACATTGGTGGTTATATTTTGAAGTCATGCATTAAAGATTTAGTCGCATTACATTTTGTATATCTGTTATGGGCTGAAAATCTTTGTAATAATAACAAGTAAACAAGTAAAGCTTCAAGCTTTTGTAACACATACTTTATTAAATCCAATGTATCAGTTTTAAATGACTTTTTGGTCGTTCTTATTTTATCTTGTGTTATTGATCTGAGAAGTAACACGCCTCGGACCCTTATTCCGCTGCGACCCAAATTGGGGGTGTTACATTAAGCTACTTATTTGGTTTGCTTATTATCTAGTGCTTATTAGTGGTTGAAACTTGCTCATTTGTTCTTATATTACCTAGTTCTTAATCTATTTTTAGGTTTCATAGCTTAGTACAATCTGTTTTAAGCTAAAATGTGTTTTAGAGATTTTAAAGGGGTGTTTGGGACAGCGAGGTTAATGATGTTTGACCATTCATTGGCCTTTAAGCCAACTTGGTTTAGCTCATTAGTGGACTTATAATCTGTTTTAAAGAACTTTTAAAGTTTCTAAATCAGTTTTAAGGTACTTACTGAAGTACTTGACTCTGTGGACTTGATGAGTTTTAAACCTGCTTATGAGCTTAGATCTTAATTAGTTGCAATTTAGTGTTGAGTTCAAGTTTGTTTAATGCATCTAAAGCAGTAGAAAGAAAGTTATTTAAGTGTTACTTCTTTGTATATTTGAGTTTGGTGTCAACCCGTCAAAAAGTCAAGTAGTGCAACTTTTGAAAATAAGAAAATCCACTTTCAATCTCAAATTTAGGTTAGTTTAAGTTTGTTTTAGGTCTTGATTTTCATAGCATAGAATATTTGGATACAGAGCTTAATCTGTTTGTAGTTTTTAGGGTGTCATTTCATCATTTAGATATCTGAATTTAGGGCTGCACTTTGTAGTTTAGCTTTTTCAAAAACTTGAAAATACCAAAGACATAGATTTAGCCTAGACTGCTTTTTTTTAATTGCCTTTTTCTAGCTTATCTAGTGTTATCTTTTGCTTATTCCTTGCTATTTCTAGGTCCTTGCGATTTTTTTTTTATTTTTATTGTTTCTCTTTCTTTTTTTCGTTGTTTTTTTTTTTTTTTCTTTTCTTTTGTTTTTTTTTTTTTTTTTTCTTTTTTTTTTTATTTTTTTTATTCTTTTTTTTTTTTTTTTTTTTTATTTTTTTTTCTTTTCTAGTCATTCTGATCTGTTTTAGGTTCATAGCTTATTCTTTTTGCTTATTAGGTCTTAATCTTAGCTTAAAGTTTATCAATAGTCCTTAAAAGTTTTTTTAGTCATACTGTCTCAGTTCCTTTCAGGGCTTTCTAGTTCATTTTGGTAGCTTATTTTTAGTTAGAATTGCTTATTAGGTTTAGGTGTTTTCAGCTTATGTGCTTAACATTTGCTTATTAAGTCTTAAAATAAACCGAAACATTGTTAGCTATTTCTTCTTAGTCTTAAAAGGCCAATGCTATCACTTTTGTTTGCTTAATTTTAGCTTATTTTAGTTATTAGCTTATAAGTCAAATCTGTTTTTTGCTTTTTAGATTTTTCTAAGTGCTTATTGAGTCTCAAATTTAGCTTAAAAATTATGGTCTAGTCCTTTATAAGTCACCTTTAAATGGTTGAGACTTGTGCTTTTAATGACCTTCCAGCTATTTTTCCTTGCTTATTTTAGATTCATTAGTGCTTATTAGGGTACTAGTTAAGATATCTTCTTTATACTAACTTAGATTCCCTTGTATAGCTAATTACAGCTAAAAAAACAAACAAGGATATCAAAAAGCACTTATCATAAAAAGGTCTAAACTGACACTTACATAAGCTTATTTCTAGCTTATTTTCAAGTTTTATAAAAAGTTCCTTTTTTTAAAGTTTTCCATTTTTGCTTATTTTATAACTTTTTAAAAAGAAAACCAAAAAAAATGTTTTATAAAAAAGAGAGGTCACAAGGGTCGAACTTGTAACCTCCCCTTCACACACCTAACACCTTAACACCACCACACACTGCCAACTCGCCCTTGGGTCTTTTTCATTATAACTTCACCCTATTTTTCTTTTATACCCTTTTTAGCTATTAAGCCTTTCAGCCTTTTTTAGCTTAATAACAGCTTATTTCAATAAGCTGTTTGTACCCTTTTATTTTTTTTAAGTTCTAAACTGTTCAAAGGACTTTCCCTGAATTTTTCGGAATTTTTTAAATTAGTTTAGTATTTTTAATGCATTTTTTAGTTTAAAAGTGTTTTTAATTCATAATAAAAAAATATAAAAGTCAAAAAAATATAATTCTTTTATCTAATTTTTTTTTATCATTTAGGACTGTTAAAATTTAAATTTGCATTTGTAAGGTTAAAATTTGATAATTTAGGTTTTTAAAGCTCGGGTTTTGATTCCCGTTATCGTTTTTAGTTTAAATCCTTAATTGCTTTCGTTTTTAGCTTGCCTTTACTGTTTCTTTGCATGGTTATTTTTAGGAATTAGAAATCCAAAATCGCAAAATTTGATTATCAATCTCTCTCACTATCTCTCACGAACTTAAACTCACTTTTCAATTCACGCCTCGTCGGGAAAAGACCCGAGAAGGTTTTGAATTTTACTTTGGATAAAAGTAATCTTTTAAAACCCTCTTGGAATTCTTCTCACTATACTTTAATTGATATTATCCTTATATATATATATATATATATACTAAAGGGGCAAATCAGGGTTGTTATCGTTCTCTAGGGGAATAGTTTGGGTAGGCTCGAATCAAATGTCACTAAGGTCTAAGGGTTGAGAGAAGATTATTTTTTTATTTTTATATTTTTAAGAAAGCAAGTAAATCTCAGGTTTGAAGAGGGTTTGTTTTAAACTAATTAACTACTAAACTAATTCTAATCTAATCTAACTATGTGAAAACTCTATATGTAAACGAAACGTGGCTCACATTATTCACGCACTATTCTTAGTTTGCTCTTACCTAATCCTATTGCCCGTCACCCTTGCAGTGTAATTGTGTAATGTATTTCCCTATTCATGAACGAATTGCTACGAACCCGCCACTAATGTGAATACTTCCGGTAAGACAACACACAGGTAAGCTAGTATGAAAGACTATTCGGTTCTCCTAAGCAGTGTATACATGTATTCAAACACTTAAAAGGTGATCAACCATATTAGGGAAAGGTAGTATGATGACTGTTGCGATGGTATCCTTTCTACACAATTACGTTTCCCTAGATATCTTCGTAAGCAATTAAGACGCTAGTTTTCTAGAGCCTAACGTGCACACCACTAACAAGAATAAATAATAAAAGGAATTACAAACTAAGTTTCATGCAATCATAAGAAAACACTAATAAATTTAGCCTAACATGTTTATAGAAAGCAAAGAACAATTAATCAAACAATACATAGACATATTGAAAGATTAAAGGAATAAAAGAACTTCACTTCAATTAAACATGGAGTAATGGTGGATACAATATGGTTTGAGAACCCTAAAATCGACCAAGGACTGATAAAAATCGTTCTCTAAATATTCCTTACGAATTCCACACTCTAAATTGAAAAACTAGGGTTTGTATATATAGGAAATCAATCGCGACGGCGTCGCTTGTAAATCATGACTCCGTCGCCCCGCCAAATCTTCTAAGGTTTCTTTTAAGTCGGCTACTTCTGATGTCGTAGCCAAATTTCCTGACGCCGTCACTTTAGCCTTCTGATGTCGTCGCAAGAAATTGTAACGCCGTCTCCACGGTCTGTATGCCCTTTGGTATACAATTTAGTGTAGAGTTGAATTCTTGTCCTTTCCTTCTTAAATTAAGTCCAAATCACGTGTATTTCCTCCAAATGCCATCCAAGTTCAAAAAACACAAAAAGAAATGATTAAGCATGTATTTTGGGCATATTTGCATGATTTAGGGGGTTAAATGACCCCGAAAAAGTGTATAAAATGACACCTCATTAAATACCCTTACACTTGGGATTTGCTTGTTCTCAAGCAAATGAGCTTTTACCTAGTCAATAGCAATACCAGGTGCATTTAACTTACTTAATAAAGATAATTCATGGCACAAACAACTAGACCTCGTAATTAAAAGCACGAAAATTATATATTATTACCTCATATAAGTGTTTGAATTCTCTCTTTCTCTAGGGTGTATAATGAATTATAACAATATGGGAAACAGGAAAATAACACTCATTACCTGTCATAGCATATAAATTACCATAAGCTTGATAAAGCATCAAACCTCCACCGCATTGGCATAAGCACATAGGAATTACTATCAAAGAGGTCTTTTAAAGGGTTGTGATGTATAGGTGTAGGGTAAAGGAAAACATAGTTGTGGGATATTTGGGGAATTTACTGGTGGCAAGTCAATCATTCACAAGAATCCATGTATATGGCATTGCTAAGCCGACTCGATCACACTAGGACAAAGATATACAAACTCTACATTGAACTTTTTCTTTTTCTTTTCTTGACACTATTCTGAACATAAACATAAACATAAGCAAGATGGCAACCCGTATATTTTTTCTTCTTTTTCTATTTTTTCGATTTTCTTTTTCTTTTTTCTAATTTTTTCTGTTCATTTTTTTTCTATTTTTTCGTACACTTTTGCCTTGCCATCTGCTGAAACATAAATAATACATGACTTGGGGTTTATAATTGCACCCCTATACTTGAGTTTTTAATACTGAATATATAAACTGACTAATGACCCAAATTAGAAGGATCAACAAACATGGAGTACAATAAGCTCGTATGGGGGTAATAATTTGACTTCTTCCCAATTTCTCCAAAAAAAACTACCATGAATCCCAATCGTCCCAAAACTATATACACTAATTAAAGAATCAACTTAGCAACCATGTACTCAAGCAAACAATTAACTGGGATTTAACAAATGTGATAACAATAATGTACTAAAAATGAGTACATTCAAGGAAGGCTAAGGCGATTAGGTGTAACAATTTGTGGCTAGTAATAATGCACTTTATTAATAATTTGGAATCCACCAAAAAATTATGAGAAACGCGAAAAGGATAGGCTCGGAGGGATGTACTAGGGGTATATTGCACTAAAAATGAGTGCGAAGCAAGGGTGTGGGATAGTTATATGATCGAGGAGATCATAATACACAAAACATTTTAAAAAGGAGTTCATCTAATGCCTCTTATCATTTACTAAATAATCACACGAATGCGATCTCACTAGCAGTCTCAGAATGCATCACTAAAACAAGTTCTAGAATTTAATATACTACCGGAACACTCTCATAATCCTAACTGATACCAATGCTCCAGAAAAAAGCGACAAAACCACACATACACATACAAATCCATGCACGAGACACATGTGATTGCTCATTCCTTAACTCGAGCAAGCTAAATGTTAAAATCATCTAAGCACCAAAGATGGATGCTTAATTCCTAAAGATCTAAAGGCGAACCTTACATTTTTGGGGTGGAATTTTTTTGAGTGATAGGGTTTTTGTGCTAGTCATATAACTCCTATCCATGAGACGCTATTAATACTAAGTTTTCATCGGTATGTGCCATAAAAAAATAAATTTGGGTCAAAATTACCGTATACGCTACGTTTTAGTGTATTACTCATCTTTTTAAGGACAAAGCAAATGCAATTGAAGGAATAGTTTCTAAGGATTTCTTTCCCCAACACTTATTTTCAACATTGTCCCCAATGTTCTACAAGTACCCAAAAAACTAATAAAGGGAAAGATAGAAAAAGCGAAAGAAACTATACTACCCTGGTTTTGCTCAATATTGGAGAAGAAGAAGATAAACCGTCTATAAATCGTCATTCCAAGAATCATCCCTGCTAAAAATCCAAATAAGCTTCCAGCCTTCTCCTTATCAAATATATACCTGCAAATTAAAGACAAGTCTCTCTCTCTCTCATCTCTCACTCGTAAAATCCACAGGATAATGATATACAACCCTTCGTTTATTAAGTTTAGACATTATGAAAGCACTAAAGATGGGATGAATGTACTAATGTAATCGTGGCTTTCTACAAGGATTAGGATAATTAAAAATTCTAGAAATTATACAAAAATAAATTTGAAAAAATACGAATTTTACTGTAGCTGGACTAGCGACACTGTTAGGAAAAATCCTGACGCCATCTCCAGGCTCTGTAAAAACTTTTTGTTTGTGTTTTTGAAAAATTTATGCACACATATCCTATTAGTTATTTCTTGGAAAAAAAATTTGCATATGCCACAAAAATGATTAGTACAATCATATGGCTCAAGCAAATACACAAAACACACAAGACGTGAATTAAACTAAACTATTTATTTTACATGTTTGAAATGGTTCTTATAAACCAGATATTTCCCCCTACATTTATTTGATGCAAAGTACCTTTGATTGTAATTAATACGTGGTTTAAAGAAAAAAAACAAAAGCATGATTACAAATAATTCAAACATAATAAAAAAACAAATAAAGAATAAAACACACGACACTCCTAAAATGCATAAAAATAAAAGATTGGGTTGTGATACGGTTGTCGTAAGGGATTTCTACACAAAGTTTTACAACTCTTAGGCAGTGTACCTAACCGTTGTAGTGTAGTATAGGCAAGGCTCGGGGGTTGTTATCATTCTCTAGGGGAATAGCACTGTGAAGGCCGGATCGAATGTTCACTAAGGTCTAAGGGTTGAAGGAAGATTATTTTTGTGTTTTTATATTTAATGAAAGCAAGTAAATTCTGGTTTTAGAGAGGTTTTGGTTTTAAGCTAATTAATTACTAATAAACTAAATAACAATTATACAATGAAGTGTATTCATCTGGGATACACTACTCCTTGCTAGCCCAATTTGATAAGATCGTTTATAGCTCAAGATTGATTAGATCTTATATATCTAGGATGACCAATAACAATGATTGATAACACACAGCGGAATAATAAAAAACACAATCAAAGTTATCACAAGGTTTTCTTTATTGAACGTTTCTCTATTACCCCAACTATAATTTGGGGCTACACCAACTAACTATGGTGTACTATTCGACTCTCATCAGTCGACTTGCTATATAACTATCTAGACTCTCATTGGGAGAGCTCTAGTTTTCTATGGATGGATTTTAAAACCTTTTCTATGATCTCTTTATATAGGGAGAGATCATGACTTACAAAGGAAGTAAATCAATAGATAAGGAAACTATTTAAATTACATTAAACCACATTAATATGTTTCCTAATTATCCTGTAGAATATTTGACCAAATCTTCATATTTCTCCACCAGCTTGTAGAGTTTTATAATGACGACTTTGATCCTTTTGTTTCATTCTTTTATTCATTTTGTCTTATCAAATCAAGAATCCCAACAATCTTCCCCTATTTAATGATGACAAAACAAACAAAGTCGTGTACAAACTTCATCATAAAGCCAAAGCTTCCCCTGAAGTTGAGATGTAATCATCTCCCTGAATGAAACAAAACTTCCAAGCTTCCTTTGTATCATGTCACCATATATAATAAGATGCAAATCAATAAACCTGTAATCTTCTTCCCCGTTTTGTAATCATCTAATAGGGGTCTTTTGTAGATATGCAACTTGGATCATAACAGCTACCAACCATATACCACAACTACTAATCCAGCCTTCCAATACTCAAAATACCCGCCATGAAGCATAATACAAAAAAATGACTTTGAGTAGTAGAAACACAAACTAGCAGTAGTAATAAATAACTAGCAGTAGTAACGAAACACTTCCCCTCAAGTGGTGCATGTAGATGGTTAAACATTTAATCAATAAGCTTCCCCTGGAACCAATATGTTTACCATCTCTTGAATCTAGAACTCTGTAGGCTTTATGTAGTGATCACTGATGAAGAAAATAGAGTATAACGAATTTGATAAAGAAGTAGAATCTCCCAAACTTATGTCTTATGTCTTGCACTATCCACGTGACGTCGAACTCATACTAAGACCAAAATATAAGTAGATCGCAATCTCTTGACAAAATCCTCAACTATATGAGACACTCAGCATTACAATGTAACTCTTTAAAGTGATAGCAAATGTGAGCATTGAGCACCATAAGAAAAATCACACACCTTTGCTAGATTTGTCAAGTCTTTGTCAACACCATTGTAAGCACGAACAAGTTATCTTTAAAGTCATAGCCTGCAAAACTATACTTTAAGATATGATAAGAGACGCACCTGTGAAACCTAACTACAACATCAAATAAACAATATTCAATTGTCTCCGTAATCACGTCTTCAAATAATCTCCAAAACGAGCCATAAATCAATAATAATAAACTACTTGAAATATAGTTCTGTCCGAGATCCAAATCCATCCGAAAACTAAGTAACATGTACTATATGATATGGTACAAAGCTAGCAGTACTAAATACATTATCGGACAACTCTGGCAGTATAAACTGCTTCTCGATCAATACTAGCAGTTGAAACTGTTTCCTTGTGCGAACAGTACTAACCTACTCTAAAAAAATAAATAAAAAAAAAAAAAAAAAAAAAAAAAATAAAAGAAAATGTAGAAAAAAAAAAAAAAAAAAAACTAAAAAAAAAATAAAAAAAAAAAAAAAAAAAAAAAAAAAAAAAAAAAAAAAAAAAAAAATATAGAAAAAAAAACCCTCCCCCCAAACCCCCCAGAACCGTAACAGAAAACCCCAATGATCGATCACGAACGAATCAATCCCCAAAAACACACCACACAACACCATGGTCGACCAAAATAAACATTCCATTATGCTCAAACAGTATTAATATACATAAAACCCAAATCGAAACAAGTACCAATATAATACATACCACCATATCATCACATGTGAGCTCAAAAAACAATCAAAGCAGTAGTAATTCCATGTAGATTTACACCAAAAAACATACAAACTAGGGTTCCTCATCACCCATTAAGTAACTCAACCAGAACTAGCAATAATATATATAAGAATTCTATATTAGTGTTTTTAATCGCCACAACAAATCAAAGTCTATGTTATTTTGTGCTTCTACTCGTAACTTCTCAATCTTTTCTTTTAACACAAAGATCAAATACTTTAGAGAACGAAATCCAACGAGATTATTAACCAGATAAACATATAGCCAAAAACTCTATATATTATACGATTTCCTTGAACCCGGTTTAATAATACAAATCGAGCATCAAAATAACAAATCGAAAACGGGTTAAAAGAAACCCAAATAAATAGTAACAAAGCTTACCAATCGTATTGCATACCCAAGCAGGTAGAGAGGACGATCATAAGCATCATTATATCAACATAACTTCAAAATCCCATTAAAACTTTTAACCACCTCGATTTCTTGAAAATTAGAGTTTTAGGGTTTCTACAAAAACCTTGTAGATCCTAGATCGAGAGTCACATGGCTCTGATACCAATTGATAAGATCATTTATAGCTCAAGATTGATTAAATTTCATATATCTAGGATGAACAATAACAATGATTGATAACACGCAGCGGAATGATAAAGAACACAATCAAAGTTATCATAAGGTTTTCTTTATTGAACGTTTCCCTAATACCCCCACTATAATTTGGGGCTACACCAACTAACTATGGTGTACTATTCGACTCTCATCAGTCGACTTGCTATCTAACTATCTAGACTCTCATTGGGAGAGCTCTAGTTTTCTATGGATGGATTTTTCTAAATGCCTGGACCTCCTTTTATAGCATAAGGAGTCTTAGGCTTACAAGGAAACTAATTAATATATTAATGAGAGAATCAATTAATTATCTTCTCATTAATATTCATTCTTATCTTATTTTGACCAAATCTTTATTTTCTTCTACATCTTGTAGAACTTCATGATGACAATTTTGGTCCTTCTTGTTTCCATCTTGTTTCATTCTTTTATTCACTTTGTCTCATCAAATCAAGAATCCCAACAATCTTCCCCTATTTGATGATGACAAAACAAACAAAGTCTCGTACGAACTTCATCATAAAGCCAAAGCTTCCCCTAAAGTTGAGATGTAATCATCTCCCTGAATGAAACAAAATCTTCAATGCTTCCCCTTGACTTAAGATAAGAATTAGAATCCTTGACTAGAAGGCAAACATGTAAGCACTCCTTCTCCTATAAAAGGAGGTGCAAGGATTTGGTGTAGGATATGGTTTTAGCTAATAAGGACTATTTTCAGAAGTGATTTTGAAGCATATGACTTGCCACTTGTAGTCAATTAAGAATTTGTTCCTTCAATAGTTGAAGTATGATGCCACTAGGGCCCTCGTAGGGTTAATCAGATGTATGAGTGGCCGCACCCAAAACTCAGGTAGATATGTCTCAATGATTTTTGGTAATCATGATTAATCATATATACGAGAAACAAAATCATTAAATAATGGAATGACTTAGATCCATATCATTTTTTAACACGGTATCAGAAAGAAAGGGATTGTAAATACTTAAATCATTTAACTGTGACTTTATGGAAGTACACTCAGGTATTTCTGGGAACATTGGCGTGTTGCTAGATGCTTACCAATGTTATTATATTATTTGAGACATGTCCAAGTGGGAGCTGTTGGGATATGTACATATATCAAATAATATATGTCCGGGAAATTACGTGAGCCTATGGGGGCACACACGTATACACAGATGATACATTTATTAATGTAATTAATATATTGTATATTAATTATATTAATATGTTTCACGAAATATTAAGACCGGTCAAACTAAAAGGGTATAAGGGAGGAGAGTGTAAATTAATGAAACTTAAGGAGGTGTTGTATTATAACTTGAAGACCAAGTCATTGGGTTATATATACTCCCCTAACTTTCATAAATCGGACTACATGATATAAGATATACATACAAAAGGTCAATCGACTCACAACCCTTCTGAACCTACGATACAGGTAACAACTAATTATGTTTCTTGTTTTCTCCCTGTTCGGCAAATCAAAGAACAAGAATCATAATGTTTGCATTATATCTACGTATGCATGTAATAGTTAATTCTGCATATAACTTCACTTTATACATGCGATCTGTTATAATTGTGAGATTTGATCGTATGACGCCAAGATCTAAAA
>BQNB010126214.1:3443-19637 GCA_026074375.1 Tanacetum coccineum
CAAAATACCTTTAACACATTTTTGGCCCAACTTTGAAATAAGCACTTTGAGTGCTTAACTGCTTTTTCTAGGCTTATTCGTTTAAGCTTGTTTTGAGTTTTTAATTTTCCTACAAACTTTTTATCATAAGCTACTTTTAGTAATTTTCTAGGATTTTTATTTTAAACTTTAGTAATTTTCGTGCATTTATTTTGTTTAAAAACTTTAAAAAATCATAAAAAATAGAAAAATAATCAAATAAATAAAATTCTTTTTTATAAAATTTTCTTTTATCATATTTGAGGTTTAGGAATTAAATTTGCTTTTGTAGGTCTTAAATTTGATATACTTGCTTAATTGTCGCGTTTTCTTTAATTCCCGTTATCGTTTTAGTGTCTAATTGCTTAATTGCTTAGTCGTTTATTTTCCTTTATATGTTTTATGTGTTTTTATTCATAGAAATAGAAAACCAATTCAAAAACTTTTGAAACCATTCAAATCATTGTCCAAATAATAACGGGGTTTCAATTCATAATTCTTAGGGTATAAACGACCCGGTGAACACTTACCGGTTAACGTACGATATTTTGTGTGATTTTCCTAATTACCTTTTTCCTAAAGGGTAGTTTTGGAATTTCAATACTTTGATATTAATACGTATCAATCAAGCCACGACTTTGTTCTGATGGTTTACCCCCGACCTCTGAGCCTGATTCAACCTAGGACAGACTTGATATGATCGGTACTACCACACTTGTAACAGACCCTAACTACTGGGTTTCTAGCATTGATGGGGTTCACAGTCCTAGGCACTACTCTACAATCCTTGGCAAAATCACCTGGGCGGTTACAGTTGAAACATGTGCGACAAAGCGCCCTAGGTAGATGGTGGGTGTTACAGGTGGTACACCTGGGTACCGTACCCGTGTTCTCTCTTCCTACAAGGTTGGTGGTTGTGGCAAAAGCATTTCCAGTCCTAGTCCTTTTGTTGTCATCACTCACATTCCCATCCTTGCTAGGTTCCCCTCCATTTTCTCTCTTCTAAGGGTTCTTTTTTATTGATCAATTCCTAAGGGCTTCATCAGTCAATGTGCCGGCTATTTGCACGGCCTTTTGAATGGTCTTTGGCTCCGTTGCTGCCACCATTCCTCAAATTTATGGAGCAAGGCGATACACATACCTCTCAATCCTCTTACCTTCAGGGGTTACTAAGTGAGGAACTAACCTAGCCAACTCATGAAACCTATCAGTATACGCAGCATGGCCAGCCCCGACCATGGCGTGATTCCACAACTCAGTTTCCAACTTTTGCATCTCATTACTAGGGCAAAATTCCTCTCTAGTCAAAGTCTTAAAGTCTTCCCAAGACATACCTACAGCGGCCTCTATACCTCGTGTGTGGATTTAAGAGTTCCACCACGTGAGAGCCTTACCAACAAATGAACCAGCATTGTACTTCACCTTTTGACTATCCCTACACCCACTCATATCCTGAACTGACTTCATCTTCTCTATCCAACGGGTATAAACTATAGCTCCTCCTTTACCATCATACTCCTTAGGGTTACAAGCTAAGAACTCCTTATAGGTACAACCCCTACTAACATCACCCTAGATGTTGTCATTAATGGCATCGCCGTTTTGATTCCTACCATTCCCTTGACCTCTACCTTGGTCACCTACTTGGGCTACAATAGTGGAAAGTAAATTCTGCAACTGCTGTGCAATGATGGTGGAGAAGTCGAGGACTCCGTTAACACCATCATTCACCTCAATACCCTGACCACCTACTTGGCCATCTTGACCATCAATCCTACCATCACCCTGATCACCAGAACGACCTCTAGTCTTACCACCACCTCTACCAGCTCGTCCACCCGTTCCCCCTCCTCGTGATGCGGCAGCAGGCCGGCCAGCACTTCGGGTCATCATCGTAGGCGGCATTATCTACATGAGGGAGAACATGGGCAACGTTAGGTAGGTGGGACGATCAACACGTATAGGGTAACTTAATATACTATTCCCTGCCTCATACGGCCCTAAGGTGTCAACACCTATTTGTGTGGACGATAATACTAAATATGCGTGAGTCATGATACGTTTATAATTACGTTGGCCACCGCATTTATACCCGTATCATTTCCTAGTCGTGCCAGTATTAGGCTCACCCATTTCAATGAATGACTTAACTAATGCTATATACCATATAACCACCTAAGCATGTATAAGCGAAACACCGCGTACATAGATCCTACGACACAACTATATGCAGGTTCCTAGGTTATAGTCTAGGCCAAACCACCTAGTTCTCTATAACCTTGGCTCTAATTACCATTCTGTCACACCCTGTTATAGGCGAAAACACAGGAATGCAACGAAATAATCAATCATAACACAATATACATAATAGAGAAATACTAAGATGCATAAATGAAATGTGTCATGATGACCATCAACCTCAATACAACCTTGAGTGATGTCCCAAATCAAGAACACATCACATAGTCGCTAATTATTACAATCATAAGCCCACGCAGGGGTCCATGCAATCTTAAACCTCAATCCTCAAAGAAACAATCCATAACATACTTCAAAAGCAAGACCTCTCAAACAAGATTCCTACGGGATTCTCTAAAAGTCTGCTACATGCACCACAACCTCCATGATCATTAACTTCAGCTGAAAATGATACTCGAAAACATCAACAATAATGTTGGTGAGCTCGTAGGTTTAATTTAAAACCCAGTAGCTGTGCCAATTTCTCAAACAGTTGGACAATTGTGCTATATGACAGTGAATATGTGCAAAACAATCACAAAACCATGACTTAGCATCCCCGCTAATCATGTACCAAGACCTAGCATCCCCGCTAGTCTTATCACCAGCGTGCACCACCGCTCTTAGGGTCGCAACCTCGAATGACATACCGCACATAAAGCCTATCAGCTCGAGCTATATTTCGGGCGAATAACCACACAGACCATCATACCAACACATATCATTCATATAACAGTCATAAGCACATTAATTGTCCCAAAAACAAAACCATATTTCATACAGTTCAGAAAACAGTTCAAAACATATTTGAGTATCATTTTCCCCCAACGAAAAAGATTTAAAAAGTGGGGCTACGAGAACTTACCTCGAGCAAAAGCCTCAACCAACCAACTCAGTATCACACAAGCAAATGCAACGACGTTCGCATACGACCTAGTCCAGTTAACATCCCATTTTATTTTATTACCAAAATAGTTTTTCAGGTTTGATGCATAGAGGTCAGACGCATGTTGTACGGTTATCTTTAACGTTTTAGCGGTGTGATGGTTGACAACTTAACTCCAAAAGATACACTATCAAACCCATATCTTAGTACAATATACTCATACTATTTAAGTGATATAAGATAATAAATACTTATAATATACTTCGATAAGTCTATGTCTAGGTTCGGAGCTCTCAAGGGGTTTGTAGGGCTTGCTGGAAGTTTTTTCTATGTCTAGGTTTTTACTACAATTGGTTATTTTCATATAGCTAGTTCTATTCCTCATGTTTTGTGTTTGTGGTATGTCACATACACGTTAGTAGAAGTTCAAGCTTAAGCTTGAGGTTAATGTGGTACCTTAGCCACATTCCATTGTACTAAACCTTTTTGTGATTAATACAAATTTACCGGGGTAACCATTTACCAAAAAAAAAATACTTCGATAAGTCCATTCGGTACACTTAGTTACAATAAATATACCATTTATACTATACGAAATGAAACGTTTGTTTACATTAAACATTTTAGAAGAGCTTCGAGAAAAATTATATTTTTTATCTTTTAGTCGAGATATTAAAATAATAAATTAATAATATTTTATTATAAAATAATCACGTTTTAAGTAAAAATTCTAAGTATAGACTTTTTACGAAATTTCGGCATGACCCGTACGTTTATATGACGTTTCCCAAGGTTTTTAAACCTTATTTTCAAACAAATTTCCAACATTTCGACACTTTCCGCCAAATTCCAAAAATCACATTTCACGACGTTTACCAAAATACATTCTCAAAACGACTTTCAATATGACTTCACAAATATATTTTTTTCACTTCTCAAAAGTTCGTCAAAACTCTCAAAACGACTAGTTAACTCTTATTGGCCTTTAGGGCCCAATAAGGATCCATTAAGGATTTTACATATCCAAAATACGTTTTAAGCCCGATTCCAAGGCCCAATAGCATATATAAGATAAAAAAATAAGTAACAATGTAATCTGGACCACAATAAGCACTCAATAAGCCACGACTTATTGAGGCTTATTGGGCCGTGAGCCCAATAGCTCCAAAACCACATTAATAAGCTTAAATATAAGCTAATAAGCTACGTAAGGTATTCGGCTATTACCGTAGGCTAACAAAATAATCCACAATTATATACGACATACAAGAGTAATAACAAAAATTACTTTTTATGTACCCCTTATTATTGACGGGCGAATAAGCCAAATAAGCATTACAAAATAGTACATTGCTAGATAAGTTTTTCAACCATCACGACCACGATATCAAAACTTACAAACCCCCTTGTTCCTTTCTTAAGTTCGACGCAAAACAAACACCCTTTTTCCATTTGTTTTGTTTTTAAATTTCGATTTTTACGACGATCAACTTGTATAACTAACATCTATGCATCATTAACTACACAAAAGCACAAGTTAAAAATAAATTTGAAAAACTTACAAAAATGGTCTTCAAAATAATTTTCGACGCGAACCGGACAACCCAAACGTTATTTAAATGTTAGCCTGTACACTAGAATCAACCCCAAACCTTTATGTCTTCATGTTTTGATCAAGTGGCAAAATTCTATAAATGTTTGTGTGTGTGAGAGTTCGGACAAAAACCACAAGAGAGAGAGAGAGGAGAAGATTTTTTTGTGAAATGATGAACTATGTGTTTTGGTATGTGCTTAATTACACATACCTTTTACCTTTAAAAACGAGCTAAAATAACCAAAAAAGGACTTAAAATGCCAAATATATGCTTGTTTTGCTAATTGTATTGTGCAGGAACAGATAACTAAGAAAAGGACGAAAAACAAAGCCAAAACGACAAAACCGGACTCGGAATGGAAAAGACTGTGAAAGACAAAGCCAAATCAAAGCCGAAAAGTCAATCAAGTCAAAAAGTCAACAGAAAAGTCAACTGGTCAAAGTCAAAGTCAACCCCGACAAATCCAAAAGTCAACATGTCTAGAAATATAAGTTTGAGGGTTAAAATTGCCAAACCCTAAACTTGTATTTATAAGAAGAAAAGAAGAAAAAGGAAGAGGAGGACTAAACTGCCATTTTGGCAAAGTTTTACTCTAAGGACCAATCCTGCCATGTCCAAAGACTTGTACACCCAAGGACGGTTCATGCAAAGAAACATATAACTCTTGGGGACTTGATTTGCCAAGTCCCCAAAGTTATTTAACCACAAGGACCATGGGTGCAATGTTACCTATATCCCTCAAGGACCATTTGTGCTAAATCCCCAAAAAACCTCATCTGTCACTTTACCTTTTATAACAACCTTTTTCCCCCTATTAAAAACAACATAAATTCCCAGGAACAAAATCACGATGTTTAACTTCACCCCTATTCCCTGTAACCTCATTTCCCCTGGTTAATTATCTTCCCCCCTCCTTCCACTAAGTTCCCCAGCTTGTAACATTGCCAAGTTGGGCAATCTCACAAATCCCTAAGCCATGTCGACGGACCAAGATTAATTTTTAAAGGAGTGAAGGGCCAGATTAGAGGCCTTGTGAACACTCAAAAACAAACCACCTGCTTGTTTGTCAAGTAAGCTCAAGGGAAAGAAGACACAGAGGGACCTAGGTTTTTCCCTATAAAAAAGCTTTGTAAAGCCAATTCTGGCAAAGAGTTTAGTTTAAGTTGTTTTCAGTGTTTGTTTTTAAAATAGTTTAAGTTTTTTTATAGCTAATTTCTTTATGTACTGTAATTCTCAGTTTTAATGCATTCAAGCTCTTTTTTACCTATAAGCTCTCATAAGATCTTTTAAGCTTTATACTTGTTAATAAGGACTCAAATTCAGTTTTAATATAACTTGTTTAAAGCTCATAAATACTGTTTTCAGTTGAATTTAATTCTAAACTTGTTACAATTGTGTTTGATTTTGGAAGCTATGAAGAA
The DNA here is from genome assembly GCA_026074375.1 of Tanacetum coccineum. NCBI lineage: Eukaryota > Viridiplantae > Streptophyta > Magnoliopsida > Asterales > Asteraceae > Tanacetum > Tanacetum coccineum. The sequence continues at coordinate 9,602 of BQNB010126214.1, forward strand.
ATATATAGCTATATTAGGCTTATTGAGCTTTTTAAGCTCAGGGAATAGAGGCAAGGTGCAATTAGGTTTCCAAGTTTTTTACAGCCACTCACTCAGTTAGCAGTGGCTTGGTTCTGAGACAACAATAAACCAAGGTTTCATTTCTTAATTTTCATTTAGCTTAATTTTTAGCTTAAAATATTAGCTTATTTACTTTTAATTCCTGTTCAATTCCTTGCAAACATATTTCCTAGACTTGTTGTTTATTTGTTTTAAGTTTTCATTAAGATAAAACTTGAGTAAATCTCAGTTTCTCTTTTAAAACTGTCACTTAAGTAGTATTAACGATAGGAGAGGAAAGTAGCTTAATTCTCTTAATAAAGCTATAGGTTTTATTATTCAAGTAGCTTAATTAGGTGAAAAATAGTGTGAGTTAGATAAAACGGTGTTTAAGTTGTTTAGTTTTAAAACAGTTTTTAAGCTCATTTTGGTTGGACAGAATTGGTAAAAGGGGTGTTTGGGATAACCCTAAAAAAAAGGTTGGGGTCCAAAATGGTACTATGTGCATGGGTTTGAAGGTTATACTTTAAGTAAGTCATAAGCTTAAGTTTTAAGATTATTTAAATTTTTTCAAAGTTTTCAAAGTTTAAGATTGTTTTTCAAAGTTTTTTAAATCCTGTTTTCAAAACTGTGGGATTTTTGAAGACACCACAAGTGCTTATTTTCGTTAAGCACTTGTGGCTTGTGTTTAAGTGTCATAAGGTGTGTGTTTATTGTGTCTAAAAAAGGCTGTCAAACAAACTTTGTTCTTTTGATTTTATAAGTCAAAATTCACCAAGTTTTCCAAGTGACAGTTTTAAAAAAAGCCAAAGACCCTTTTTCACCATCAAAAATCAGCAAGTGTTTATGGTTTTTTAAAAGTCATATTTGGTTTGGAACAAGCCCTTTGATAGGGGCATCAATTCTGTTTTAGCTGTATTTGTTGGTTTTAGAGCTTATTTGACGCTTATTAATAAAGCTGTCAATTAAGCCCTTGTGAAATTAGCCTATTAAAGCTCCCCTGGTGCAAAAGGGAGAGGACTTTAGGCTTATTTTTCTTAGCCTTTAAAAGGACTTAAAGCCCACACTCTTGGCTTATTTCAAGAGCTTACAAGCTCTTGTATAAGCTTGTTAAAATTCAGCTTTTGAAAAGCTTATCTGTTGGCTTATTTTTAAGCCCACACTTGGCTTTTGACTGTGTTTGCATAACTTAGGTTTAGGGATTTCTTATTTTGTACTTTTAGCATTTTCAATAAGCCCACTTGTGCCCTCACAGCTTTTTAGGTAAAAGTTGATAGTCTTGTTTGCTTTACTTCCCTTTTTCTATCTTATTTGAATTCCCACTTTAGATTTTTTTTAGTCCTTTAAGCTTTATTAAGTTTCTGTCATATAGCTTTTTCCAGCTTAATAGGTTTAAGCATCTAGCCTTTTTAGAGCTTGTCTAGATTAGTTAGATCCTTTTTAGCTTATATTGTCCAAGTCTTAGCTTATTTCGACCAAATGTCCAAAAAGACTTAGCAATTTTGGCCTTTAAGCCCTTTTAAGCTATTCTGCCACCTTTAAGCTTATTTTTCAGCTTATTAAGGGCTTTTCAGAAAAAGTTGTAGAAGACAAAGTTGTTAAGCCCCACGAGCTTAACAACTTTGCTTCTTTGAGTTTTCGAAAAAAAAAAATAATAAGGGGGAAGGGGGAAAGACAATTGGTCCGGGTGAGCAAGACTCGAACCCGTGACCAATCGATACATTCCCCTTTTATAAACATCACTTACCACTGCGCCCTTGGGTCTTTTTCGTTAAAGACTCAAGGGGTTTAATTTATAAGGGTGTTTTTGGCTTATAGGCTTATAAGCTGTAATAAGCTTATTTCGGGCTTATTTATAAGCCAAACTTTAGTTTCTTATTTTTCGTAGGACTGTTATAAGGTCTAGTATTTTTTGTAAATTTTTCAGAATTTTTCGAAATCATTTAATATTTTTTATAATTTAATTTAGTTAAAAGTTTAATTAATTCATAAAAAATACAAAAATTATCAAAAAAAATATTTTGCTTTTTTAGAAAATTTTCTTTTGTCATTGAGTTTTGTCGGAAAAAAATTTGATATATTTTCGTTAGGGTCTTTTTTACACTTTTTACTTTTTATAGGACGGTTCGGGAGCGGGATGGGGATTTTGTTTTGACTCGTTTTTGGGTTCAAACGAACTCCGATTTGACTCGTTTTTGGTCCAAACGAACTCCGTTTTTAGTCTAGTTTTTTTTAAACTTCGTTTTTAGTCAAGTAGAATCTATTTTTAGTTTAAAAATTGTTCTAGGGTTAAAATTGCAAAATTTAGGTTTTTGACCCTCGTTTTTCGTGCCCGTTTTAGGTTTTAAGTTATATAGCTTTCGTTTTTAGGTTTTATTTAATCGTTTTTGCATATTTAACTTGTAGAAATAGAAAACCAATCATAACTTTGTCATATTCAAACATCAATCATCAATCCGTCATTCGATTTTCCATTCAAGCCTCGTTGGGACTTAACGACCCGGGAATCATACTTCCGGAAACATATATATTACATTTGTGAATTTTGACTACTTGCCTTGGTCAAAGGCAATTGGTTGATAGTTTGCTTATATATTATATATATATTATTGAACGAATCAATTTTTGGCGCCGCTGCCGGGGAGGCTGTGAAACGAATTATCGTTACGTTTGACAAATTGTGTTTGAATTTGTGAATATCTCTTTTATTTTTATAAAAATACAAAAATATTTTTCATTTCTTTTTTAGTATATATTTATAAAACAAGAAAAACCAAAAATATAAAAACATTGTCTTAATCAAGAAATAAAATTCACAAGTTGGTAAAAATACCAAAATATAATATTCTCAATTGAGGTATTATCATAATAAATTCCGGTGAACTTGTTGGTTCCCAAATCGAACAAAAGATTTAAAAACTTGCCATTTGTGTCGCTTACGACGTACGGCTCACCTCGATTTGATTAACAAACTATAAAGTGGGTATAAGGAGGGTTGTTCCGAGGAACTACGACCCGAAAGGAGAAATAAGCTTCGCGCTATTCCTACTCCTCCGCTCACCTGTGCGTTTTTCATTTCGAGAGCTACTGTGAAGTATGTAGATTATTTGGTTGAAGTTGTCCTACCTCGTTGTCCGTTAAAATACATTGTGAATAAATCATTGAGAAACCAAAAAAAAATTAGTGTAAATTTTCTTTTTATATTTCTATTTTGTGCATGCGCACTCGTTCTCAAGCCCGTAAACCGACGACAACAACAAGCTCCGACCAACTTCTGTGAATCACCCAATTTTGATAAACAAATAACAATCAAGAAACTTCAATCATCCCATAGTTCCGATGGCTGTAATCCGTACTATGGCGCAATTAACTCACTAAGCACCCACCGAGGGTAACGAGGATGCGATCGTGTTCCAAAATTACCTTGCGAACACTTAAGATCAAGCATGGTCTACTTAATCTTGTTCAAAACAAGCATTTATTTGGACAAGAATTAAATAAGTTACCCACATGCTCACATCCGATATTTCAACAAGATCACTTCTACGATGAAGTTCCCGAACGTCCCGAGTACGTCGGTTAAGCTTATGCTTTTCCCATTTCCCCATCGATGGATCCGCCCGGATTTTGGCTTGAAAAAAGACCCCCTCAATCGATTCTTACATGGGATCAAGATTTCAACAAAAATTTGATGAAACGTTTTACAAGGCATGTCATGGGTTTTCAGATCATTGAAGATCATTGAAGATTTCAACAAAAATTTGATGAAACGTTTTACGAGGCATGGGACCGATTCAATGATCTTCTTAGGGGATGCCCGCATCATGGGTTTTCAGAATTGCATCAACTCGATACATTCTATAATGCCCTAAACTCGAATGATCAAGATTCATTGAACTCCGCTGCGGGTGGTAACTTTTTGGATAAAATGCCTCGAGAATGCCTAAAAATCATCGAGAGCAAGTCCAAAGTTCGTCAATCACGAAGCAAGGCCATTGTTTCCAAAGTGAGTACGAGCTCTTCTACCCCAGCAGTTTCATCCGATGTTGCTGAGCTGAAAGATATGGTTAGAGCATTGATTCTCGATAAGAAAAACCAAACTCCAGCTCCCGCTCCCGTAAAAGCGGTCGAGGAAAGTTATGTAACCTGCGGGGGTGGTCATTCTTACCAAAATTGTCCAGCCACCGATGGCAACGTTTATCGTGACAATATTCAAGAGTACGCGTCACAAGCCGCCGCGGTTAACTACAACCAAGGGAATGCCAGTTACCGACCTCAGATGGTTGCAAACCAAATTCGACCTCCCGGTTTTCCTCCTATGCAAAACCATCAAAACAACCAAAATCGGGGGATCAATTTCAACCAAAATCAGGGGAACAATTTTAACCAAAATCGGGGTAATAATTTCAATCAAGGACAAGTTTACCAACCCCAGATTAATCAACCCCCGACTTTTCAAGCTCCACCTTACCAAGCTCCCGCTCCAGCTCCTCCAGCACCAGGTGTGTCTAAGTCCGATTTTGATAACTACGTCAAAGCTAATGACGCGGTTATGCAAAATATGCAAAATCAAATGGCAAATATAACGGACCTGATCACCAAATTCGTAAATAGTAATACCACTTCTACTTCGGGCTCGGGTTCTCTTCCAAGCAACACCATTGCTAACCCAAAAGGTGATGTGAAAGCAATCACTACCCGAAGTGGTGTTTCCTATAATGGACCTCAAATTTCTTCTCCTCCTAAAGAGAAGGAAAATGAACCCGAGGTGACAAAGGATACGGTGCAACCAAGCACCGAAAACATCCAACCTCCGGTGGTCCAAACTAATGACCAAATTGGTGAGCCCGTTGTTGCTTCAAAGACTAAACCAACCTTGCCTTATCCTTCAAGGGCCAACAAAGAAAAGCTCCGTGAAAAAGACAATCTTCTAGCTTCAAAATTTATGGAGATTTTTCGGAATCTCCATTTCGAGCTAAGTTTCGCGGACGCTCTCCTACACATGCCCAAATTTGCACCAATGTTTAGAAAGCTCCTCAATGACAAAGATAAGATAATTGAGTTGACAAAGACACCGGTAAACGAGAATTGCTCGGCCGTTATCCTAAAAAAGTTTCCCGAGAAACTTGGAGACCCCGGTTGATTTCTTATACCGTGTAATTTTCCGGAGATGAATGAATGCTTACCCTTGGCCGATCTTGGTGCAAGCATCAACCTAATGCCCCTCTCCATTTGGAAAGAACTAAATCTCCTAGCTTTGACCAAAACCCGAATGATACTTGAACTTGCCGCCCGAACGATTTCTACTCCAACCGGCATCGCCGAGGATGTTTTTGTAAAAGTTGGAACGTTTTTCTTTCCTGCTGATTTTGTGGTCGTTGATTACGTTGCCGATCCTCGGGTTCCCCTAATCTTAGGAATACCTTTCTTGAGGACGACACGTGCCTTGATAGACGTTCACGGTGAACAAATAACCCTTAGACATGATGACCAATCCGTGACCTTCAAAGTTGGTGATACTAAAACTTTATCCTACAATATCATTGAATCGGTTAACCGAGTTGATGTTATTGACATTGCTTGTGAAGAATATGTTCAAGAAGTACTTAAAATTTCTGAAAGTGGCAATCCCACTTCCCCTTCGGACCTTATGATTGATTCTCGCTCTCCATCTTTCACTCCCTTCGGAGGAAGTGATTTTCTAATGGAAGAGATCGATGCATTTCTTGAACATGATGATTCAATACCACCGGGTGTTGACGGCATCTATGATTCTGAGGGAGATACTGTTTACCTTGAGCAATTGTTAAGTGTGATCAATAGTGACCCAAGATGCTACTTACTATGATCCGGAGGGTGACATTCTTATTCTAGAAGCACTTCTCAATAGTGAACCGTTACCTCCTCTTCCGAATCATAAAGATTATTCACCCGGAATCCGGGAAGAACTTAAAGTTGTTGAAGCTAAATCATCATTTGATGAGCCCTCCGAGGTTGAACTTAAGGACTTGCCACCTCATTTAGAATACGCCTCTGGAATGGCGACGAACAAGTTACCGTCATAATGCGAAAGATTTTTAAGGAATGAGGACAAGGCAGCTCTTATCCAGTTCTAAAGTCCCACAAGCGACCATCGCTTTTGGAAACTCTCCTGATTCAAGGGTGTAGATCCAGAGTTTTGACTCAAAAATGCCTTATGGAAGAGGACTACGAACCAACAGTTCAGAGTCAAAGACGGGTAAACCCAAAGATCCACGACGTCATCAAAAAAGAGGTTGAAAAACTTCTTGACGCCGGATTAATTTATCCGATCTCTGACAGTCCATGGGTAAGCCCGATACACTGTGTACCAAAGAAGGGTGGTATAACCATCGTCAAGAATGATGATAATGAATTGATCCCGACCAGATTGGTTACGGGGTGGCGAGTATGCATTGACTACCGAAAGTTGAATGAAGCCACCCGAAAAGACCATTTCCCATTACCCTTCATGGATCAAATGCTCGAAAGACTCGCGGGAAACCAATACTATTGTTTCCTCGATGGCTTCTCGGGTTATTTTCAGATTCCTATTGACCCGAAGGAAATCAAGAGAAACACCTTCACGTGCCCATATGGAAATTCGCCTATCGCGCATGCCTTTTGGGCTATGTAATGCATCCTGGCACGTTCAACATGTATAAGGCAATCTTCCATGACATGATCGAAAAGACAATGGAAGTGTTCATGGATGACTTCTCGGTCTTCGGAGATTCTTTCTCTACATGCCTATCCCATTTGGAAAAAATGTTAAAACGGTGTGAAGACACCAATTTGTCCCTAAATTGGGAGAAAAGCCATTTTATGGTTAAAGAAGGCATTGTTCTTGGACACAAAATTTCTAAGTCGGGAATTGAGGTCGATCATGCTAAAGTTGAAGTTATAGCCAAGCTCCCTCACCCGACTACTGTGAAAGGTGTCCGTAGTTTTCTTGGGCATGCCGGTTTTTACCGACGTTTCATACAAGACTTTTCAAAAATTGCCCGTCCAATGACCCACTTGCTTGAAAAAGAGACTCCATTTTTCTTCTCAGAAGAGTGTATCGAATCCTTTAATACACTTAAAAGAAAATTGACCGAGGCTCCAATTTTGATTGCTCCCGACTGGGACTTGCCCTTCGAACTCATGTGTGATGCAAGCGACTTTGCAATTGGGGCAGTCCTAGGGCAACAAAAGAACAAGCATTTCCAACCAATTCACTATGCCAGCAAGACAATGACCGAAGCTCAAGCACACTACACTACGACCGAAAAAGAATTACTTGTCGTAGTGTACGCTTTTGAGAAATTCCGGTCATATCTCGTTTTGTCCAAAAGCATAGTGTATACCGACCATTCTGCTATAAAGTATCTCTTTGCTAAAAAGGATGCTAAGGCAAGACTGATGCGGTGGATCCTTTTGCTCCAAGAATTCGATGTTGAGATCCGAGACAAAAAAGGAGCAGAAAATCTAGCCGCCGATCATCTCTCCAGACTTGAGAATCCTCACCAAAATGAGTTCGAGAACAAGGAAATCACGGAAACATTTCCACTCGAAACTCTTGGATCGGTTGCTCTTCGTGATGATAGTACCCCATGGTTTGCAGATTTCGCAAACTACCATGCGGGAAATTTCATTGTCAAGGGAATGTCGTCCCAACAGAAAAACAAGTTTTTCAAAGATGTCAAACATTATTTCTGGGACGACCCCTTTCTATTCAAGATCTGTGCAGACCAAGTAATTAGGCGTTGTGTTTCGGGGCAAGAAGCTTTTGACATTCTTAAAGCTTGCCACAGTGGACCCACTGGGGGACACTACGGTGCCAATTACACCGCTAAAAAGGTCTTCGATTCAGGATTTTATTGGCCCACGATCTACAAGGATGCCCATGACTTTGTCACCCGATGTGACATTTGTCAACGTCAAGGCAAAATTTCGCAACGTGATGAGATGCCACAAAACTCTATCCAAGTTTGCGAAATCTTTGACATTTGGGGCATTGATTTTATGGGGCCATTCCCGTCTTCAAGAGGGAACAAATATATACTCGTGGCAGTCGATTACTTGTCAAAATGGGTTGAAGCCAAAAGCCGCTCCCCCCAATGATGCCGAGTTGTTTGCAAATTTCTTTAAGGAATATCTTCTCAGATTTGGTGCCTCGTGCAATCATATAGTGATCCAGGGAACACATTTTTGCAATGCACCAGTTGACCAATTTGCAAAGGTCATGCTTAAATACGGAGTCACTCATCGTCTCTCCACCGCATATCACCCACAAACAAGTGGGCAAGTTGAGGTATCCAATCGTGGTTTGAAAAGAATTCTTGAAAGGACCATAGGCGAAAATCGTGCCTCTTGGTCGGACAAACTAGATGACGCTCTCTGGGCCTTCCGTACAGCTTACAAAACACCCATCGGGTGCACTCCGTACAAGCTTGTATATGGAAAGGCATGTCATCTACCGATTGAGTTGGAGCACAAAGCTTACTGGGCCCTTAAGCATACAAACTTTGATATCAAAACCGCGGGTGATCACAGAAAAGTTCAACTCAATGAACTTAATGAACTTCGTGATCATGCCTATGAAAATTCTTTGATTTACAAGGAGAAAACAAAGAGAATCCATGACTCCAAGATCAAAAACCGTGTTTTCAACGTCGGTGATCGAGTCCTCCTCTTTAACTCTAGATTAAAGATTTTCTCGGGCAAGCTTAAGACCCGCTGGAGTGGACCATTCACTGTAACCCAAGTTTTTCCATATGGCACTGTCGAGTTATCCCAAAACTCTGGGCCAAATTTCAAAGTGAATGGTCATCGTTTAAAGCACTACTTTGGAGGGGATGTACCACAATTGGTAGTCCCGGATCTCCAGACGTTCCCCATGGACCAATAAATTCGGGGACGGGTCAAGCATAGTGACCTTAAACAAGCGCTTCGTGGGAGGCACCCCATGCTTATTAGTAGTAGTATTATAAGTGTTTTTGTGTGAGGAGGCTTACCTCTTCCATTACCCATGTTTTGTCCATGTTTTGTCTATGTTTAGTGGTTTATTGTCCAGGATTTCCTGGATTGTAAAGACTCTCATGCTCGCAGTTTTGTCTTTCATTCACAAGAGTTTCACATCCTCAGCTTCATTTTGGGAATCCAATATCCTAATCTAATCGACTGACGTTTTATCTTTTGGCACACTTTATAAACAGCCATAGATTTACGTAGAGACCCTTTAAAACATCGGGGACGATGTTTAGTTCTAGTATGAGGGGGAACTTCGATTTGATTGTTGCCTGCAGCCGTTGTTGTCACGTAATCCCATTTTTACCTCCAAAATTTTTGCAAAAATACCAAAAAAATGAAAAAATTTAAAAATTTTTAAAAATAAAATAAGTGTTTTCTCACAATTTTGACTTTCCTAATGGGTAGAATAAGAATAAATTTTGACTCGGTCGGGCGTGTTGAGCCCTAGCTTTGTTCCTTAACCATTTAATAAATGAAAGTTTATTAGGCTAAGCATTCACGGATCCTTTTATTAGGGATTTTAAATTTGCGAAGAACGAAAAATGATAGTGTTATTAGTAGGATGCTAAACAAAGGTTTATTTGGAAATCTTAAAAGCTTATAAGTGTAACTTGTCGCTTTTTCTCCCAGAAGCTCTTAACCTGACTAATAAACGTGCTTAATTTTGCTTTAACTGTAAACCGACATTTTCTAAAAAGAAGCTCTTTCGGAAACGAAAATATTCATCTTAGTTCAGCTTTATACTTGAGTTTCTAAAACGAAATTTTCTCTATTACGGAAAATATGTTGCAAAATAAAAATAATAATAATAAAAAAAATAATAAATAAAAAAAATAAAAAAATATATAATAATAATAAAAAAAAATAAAAAAAAAATATAAACTGTGGGCTGATAAAGGTTTACTGCATCTTGCCGGCTCACAACCGATGTTGCAGTCTTCAAAACAAGGTCCATAGTGAGATA
>BQNB010126215.1:9437-19637 GCA_026074375.1 Tanacetum coccineum
ATATCAAGTGAATAACCGAATGCTCAGACACGACCTACACTTGTTATGAAGTTATGAAAGATCTCATAAAGGTGTCAAAGCTTTCGCAAACTCTGATATCGTATATTTCTTCACAAGTGCACAAGATGGCGATCCATTACAAGATGATGTAAGATTATGTTTGGGTGATGATCTCAAGAAAGCTCAAGATCACAATCAAAGACAAGTCAAAGATGAATCAAAAGATCACTACCCCAAATGTACAAGATATCAAATGTCTACGAGCTAAAGACTGAAGTGATTAAGTTTAGTATTTTCAGGGGTGACCTTCCTTAAGGGGATATTGTTAGATATTAGAAAAAGACTCGGTCACCCCGTGTATTTTACTGTTTATTATAGCTCGTAGTTTAATAGTTAATCGTATGATTTTTGGTTTTGAATCGGGTACTTAAACCCGGTTCTTTGTAAGTACTATATATACCTCTTCCAACTTTGGAAGAGGTAGCTAGTCATTATTCATTTCCATTTTACACATAGAGCTTTCTCTCTCTAGAAAATATCTCTCTATATGTTTCTCTCTTTAGAAACTAGCCAAATCCAAGAATCATCATCCGGGCTGTGAAAAATGATATCATACACTTCATCAGTAGGGTCTTCATCACCGGTTTGGTTAACTACACCACCACCAGACTATCCCTTTGATGAGTCTATCTTTGCAGAGTTAGACAACTCGTTATGGATCATACAGCGACCACTGGGAAGTGAACCAATCTCCGAGAAACCTAATGAGTCAGATGCTTGTTAGAGTGTTCATCTCTGGAAGTCTTAGATTCTAAAATTTTCTGTTATATTCTGCAATGTAATATCAAAGGATGTGTATTTCTTTGTTAAGACTCGTATCAAATAAGTATCTATGTCAAATGATATCAATATCACTATGTATGAAAATTTAGATTATTATACAAAGACTTGTGATATGACTCTATCATTGTATGGATTCTTATTTTGTATTGTCTTGTAAATGTTGATAGAATGGCTCCCAAAAGGACATCAACATCTGCAGTACCACCATGACTCAGGCCGCCATCAAGAAACTAGTTGCTAATAGTGTTGCTGCAGCTCTGGAAGCACAAGCCGCTACCATGACAAATATTGATAATTACCAATAGGAACACTAGACAAAGAGAAACTCCTGTAGCAAGAAAATGTAGCTACAAAGAGTTTATGAGCTGCCAACCTTTTAATTTCAAGGGTACGGAAGGGGTTGTTGGTCTCATCCGCTGGTTTGAATGAACTGAATCGGTATTTCTTCGTAGTAACTGTACCGAGGACTGCAAAGTGAAATTTGCTACTGGTACTCTAACTGAAGAAGCTTTATCCTGGTGGAATTCATTCGCCCAGCCTATTGGAATAGAGGAAGCTTACAAGATTCCCTAGTCCAAATTGAAAAAGCTCTTAATAAAGAAGTATTGTCCCTGGACTGAGGTCAAGAAAATAGAAGATGAAATTCACAATCTGACTGTAAAAGGAAATGATCTCAAGACTTACGTTAGAAGATTCCAGGAATTGGTAGTTTTATGCCCAACTATGGTGCCAAATTCTGAGAAACTCATAGAAGTCTTCATTGGGGGATTACCCAGAAGTATTGAAGGAAATGTTACCGCTTCAAAGCCTCAAACTTTGGAGGAAGTTATTACCATAACCTAGAGGTTAATGGATCAAGTAATAAAGCACAATTCTATGCAAGGAACCAATGATCAGAAACAAAAGTTTAATGATAGAAGAACCTTCACCAACAACAACAGCTACCAGAATAACCGTAACAACAATTGCAACCGCAATAATGATCACCAAAAACAACATAATAGAAGGCAAGAAACCGTTAGGGCTTATGCTGTCACCCCAACTGAAAATAGTAGGTATAATGGAAGCCTTCCCTTGTGTAAGAAATGCACTATGCATCACACAGGACCTTGCATAGTCAAGTGTCAGACTTGCAACAAGGTGGGTCATCTGACCAGGAACTGCAGAAACAAAGGGTCAGCCACTAGAAGCAACCTATAACCAGTGTCAGTAACTTGTCATGCATGTGGAGAGAAATGGCATTACAAAAACCAATGCCCAAGAGCAAACAACAGTGCCCATGGAAGAGCATACTTGCCGAGGGACAAGAACGCTCACCAAGACCCAAACATAGTCACGAGTACGTTCCTTTTAAACCAAAATCTAGCAAGAGTATTATTTGATTCATGAGCCGATAAAAGTTTTGTATCCATATCTCTTGCTTCTATGCTTAATATCCCACCAATTACACTAGATACCACTTATGACATTGAAATGGTAGATGGAAACCTAGTACGAACTAGTACCGTTATCCAGGGTTATACTCTGATTTTGCTAAACCAACCTTTCAAAATTGATCTTATGCCAATTAAACTTAGTTGTTTTGACGTCGTCATTGGTATGGATTGGTTATCCAAGTATCATGCTAGAATTATTTGTGACGAGAAAGTCGCCCACATCCCCATCGATGGTGAAACTTTGATCATACGAGGTGATCGGAGTAAAACCCGACTAAACCTCATGTCCTGTATTAAAACCGAAAGATATATATCCAGTGGATATCAAGTTTTTGTAGCCTAAGTAATGGAGAAGAAGTCAGACGAAAAACGACTAGAAGATATACTAGTAGTCAGAGAATTTTTGGAAGTTTTTCCTGAAGATCTACTCGACCTTCCTCTAATTCACCAAGTAGAATTCCAAATCGATTTAATTCTAGGAGCGGCACCAGTAGCCCTAGCACCCTACAGATTAGCTCCTTTAGAACTGGATGAACTATCAAACCAACTACAAGAGTTAGCAGACCGATGTTTTATCCGACTAAGTACTTCTTCTTGGGGAGCTCATGTCTTATTTGTTAAAAAGAAAGACGGATCTTTGAGAATGTGTATCGATTACCGGGAGCTAAATAAACTCACCGTAAAGAATCGTTACCCATTACCCAGGATCGATAACTTATTCGACCAACTTCAAGGTTCGAGTACTTACTCAAAGATTGACTTAAGATCAGGCTATCAGCAACTGAGAGTTAGGGATGAAGATATTCCCAAGAATGCTTTCAGAACGCGGTACGGACACTACAAATTCTAAGTGATGCCATTTGGTTTAACTAACGCGCCTGCTGTGTTCATGGATCTCATGAACCGTGTGTGCAAACCATACTTAGATAAATTTGTGATAGTGTTCATCGATGATATTCTCATCTACTCCCGTAACAAAGAAGAACATGCAGATCACCTAAGAATAATTTTGGAATTACTTAAAAAGGAGAAATTATATGCCAAGTTCATCAAATGTGATTTCTGGATCAGTATTGTGTAATTTCTCGGGCACGTGATTGGCAGCCAAGGAATTCACGTTAACCCCGCCAAGATTGTAGCAGTCAAGGATTGGGTATCTCCTACTACACCCACAGAAGTACACCAAATTCTTAGGACTCGCCGGCTACTATCGGAGATTTATCAAAAGTTTTCAAAGATTGCAAAGCCTTTGACTGAATTAACCCATAAAAACAAGAAGTATATCTGGGGAGAAAACCAAGAGTCAGCCTTTCAACTACTAAAACAAAAACTTTGTGAAGCTCCCATCTTAGCATTACCAGAAGGAAACGATGACTTTGTCATTTACTGTGATGCATCACATCAAGGTCTGGGAGCGGTGTTAATGCAAAGAGAAAAAGTTATTGCATATGTATCAACTCAAGCCTCATGAATAGAACTATACCACACACGACCTCGAATTAGGATCAGTAGTGTTCGCTCTTAAAATTTAGAGACACTATCCGTATGGCACAAAGTGTACTGTGTTCACTAATCATAAAAGTCTTCAGCATATCCTTGATCAGAATGAGTTGAACATGAGACAACGTCGTTGGCTAGAATTGCCTTAAGCCGAAAGCAACGAATCAAACCACTCCGAGTTAGAGCATTAGTCATGAACCTTCACCCAAAATTACCATCACAAATCCAAGTATTCCATACACCCAGGTTCTGACAAGATGTATCCAGATCTAAAGAAACTCTATTGGTGGCCTAACATAATGGCGATCATCGCTGAATATGTTGGCAAGTGTTTAACATGCTCTAAAGTTAAAGCAGAATGTCAGAAGCCATCCGGCTTACTAATACAACCAGAGATTCCTACATGGAAATGGGAAAGAATAACAATGGACTTCGTCACAAAACTACCCAAAACATCAAGCGGACATGACACAATTTGGGTCATTGTAGACCGCCTTACCAAATCAGCACATTTTATCCCCCGCCAAAGCAACAGATAGTATGAAAACCCTTACAAGGTTGTATATAAAATAAATAATTTCACGGCATAGAGTGCCGATATCCATCATATCGGATCATGACAGTCATTTAACATCCGGATTCTGGCAGTTAATTCAAAGTGCTTTGGGCACTCAATTAGACATGAGCACGGCATATCATCCCGATACCGATGGACAAAGTGAAAGAACCATCCAAACACTCGAAGACATGCTTCGAGCCTGTGTTATATATTTTGGAAAAGGATAGGAGAGACACTTACCACTGGTAGAATTTTCTTACAATAACAGTTACCATGCCAGTATTAAGGCAGTACCATTCGAGGCACTTTATGGTCGAAAGTGTCGATCACCTATCTGCTAGGCCGAAGTTGGAGATGTCCAACTCACAGGACCAGAGATAATCCATGAAACCACTGAAAAGATAATACAAATTCGACAACGCTTGCAAGCTGCAAGAGACCGGCAAAGGATTTACTCCAATGTAAGGCGAAAGCCTTTGGAATTCCAAGTTGGAGATCGTGTTATGTTGAAAGTGTCACCTAAAAAGGTGTCATTCGATTTGGAAAGCGAGGAAAGCTTAACCCTCGGTACATTGGACCATTTAAGATCTTTAAAAGGGTCAGCCCGGTGGCATACACACTTAAGCTTCCTGAAGAACTCAGTAATGTCCATAATACCTTCCACGTTTCTAATTTAAATAAATGCCTATCTGACGAATCCCTCATCATTCCAAAGAAAGAGCTTCAACTCGATGACAAACTCAACTTTGTGGAAGAACCTATAGAAATTATAGATCGTGAAGTCAAGCAACTGAGACAAAGTCGCATCCCTATAGTCAAAGTAAAATGAAACTCTAAAAGAGGACCAGAATTTACGTGGGAAAGCGAAGATCAAATTCGTGCCAAATATCCACATCTATTTTCAAACATCACTCTAATATCCAAATAAATCTTGGGACGAGATTTCTTTAAGGTTGAGAGACTATAACAACCCACAAATTTTCCTCTATGTAATTATCCATCTATTAAATTAGATGCAATTTTCCTCAGTGTAATTTCCATCTATTAGTTTAGATGCAACCATTTTCATGAAAGATTTTTGCTTTATATCATCCATAATGTAACGTAACCTACATTACAAAAGTAAACGAGCTCACGCAACCTACCAATGCAAATTTCATCAACGTTTATAGCAAGTAAACGTTATAATATGTCAAGCAATATGTTTATACTCCATTTTTACTATACGTTATCTATTTAACGTGCAATTCAAAATGTTTAATATAAAACGGACTTTAAATGTTAACGTTTATACCAAAACCCTAACTATATGTAATGTTTACATGCAATACAAAGGTACAAGCCTTCAAGGCATGTGTACAAGTGATCAATGCACAAAATTTGAATTACATTTTCCTTCCTAAACCAATGTACAACTCGTTTAAGCTTATAGTATAATTCGACTATGCATAGAATTCAAATTGGACTATTTCCCTCCATTTTCTTTCTAGTTTTCGTACAACTTATTGAGCACAAGTTACAAACACATCAAGCACACATTTAAACACTATTTCCCTCCCTAACCCTAACCTATACTGGTCCAAAAACCATAAACCCTAATCCTAGCTCGTCCTAACCCTAATCCTAAACCTTAACCCTAGACGAAAACCCTAAAACCCTAAACTAGTTTACCTAGTTTCAAACCAAAACCAAGCAACCACCCTCCCTCCACCATGATCTACCTACATGTCATCACCTTGTCACCACCAAGCAACCACCCACACACCTTCGTCACTACCTTGAACTCTAAGTAACCCCCTCGTCACCTCCTTGTTAAACCGAACCCGTCACCACCACTCAACACCTTGCTATGCTAGTCCTAGCCTCTAATACTCATCCTAGCTATTCCTTGGCCACCACTCCTAGCTAAACTTTGCCACCACTCCATAAAACTTGGGCTCCAATCCATTCGTGCCCTATAAAAGCTGAGACCAAGCACACCCTCACAACTCACCATCTAAACTAAACCATAACTCGAAGTTCTTGATCTAGCCAAGCCTAGGAAGGAGAAGAAAGGTCTATAAGTTGTTTTAAAGCCAAGGTTTAAGAAAGAATAGCTCTTGATCCATCTCCTAAGTCATTCGGGTCAAAATAAGTCATTTCGAACTCATTCAAGCTCTAGTAAGTCTTTAACTCATTTCTTTAAGCTTATGTCATATCCTAGATCCTTTATAAATACTAATAAAGTTATTGAACAAACTAAAACATTTTTGGAAACCCTTAAACCTACACGTTTGTTTTTCCTAAAACAAACACACCCTTAAAAACCCTAAACCCTATTTTCAAAACCTTAATAAGCTATAAGCCTTAAACATTCGTTATAAGCTGTTCTAATAAGCTATTTTATCATTTCTATAAGCTTATAAACAAACTCTAAAAGTTCCAAGCCATCAGGTTATTATTTCAAAACCAAACGCGCCCATTTTGAGATTTCGAGCTCATAAGCTCTAAGCTTGTTAAACCTACTTATTTTAGCTTATAGTAATAAGCTATATGTTGCAAATTAATTGTAAGATTAAAATACAAAGTATATGGATTTTGGACTAGTAATGCAAATCGTATATGCATGAGGGGTAAATAATGTAACTTTTGAAATTATTAAACTTTCGTGCCAAAAGTGTAAATACTCCAAAGTTAAACCATAGAGGCCTGTTTTGCCAATTTCAAAAGTTAAAGGTTTAATATTTTAAAAATATAATTAAAGGGTTAAAAGTGTAAATTAATATATACCAAGGGTATATATTATCATTTTCATATTCCCAAGTGTATAAAATATAATATTTTTATATTAATTATAAAGATATATTTAAACATTATAAGACTCGATTTTATTAAAACCCGACACATTTATTGTTCATTCATCGATCGAAACATATAAAAATAATTATGTTATATATTTAACTTAATTTATTATCCACTGGCTTTTGAATAAACTTAAAAAGATAAAATCCTATCATTTAAACTATAACGTATCACGTTACTAGGGAATTTCATGTGAGGGGCTTTCATTTGGGTAGACGTTTTGACGAGTTGTTGGATTTACGATTTAAAGTGTCTTAGCTCCTCAAACGTTTACTACATGACCTCTGGATTATGATAGCCCGAACAGTGATACAATATTTTTACAAACTAATAAACCAAAATCATTTACGTTAAACTTTATGAAATAATGTTTGGAAATATAATCAATTGAACTAAAACTTGACATATTACCCCAGGTTGCGTGACGAGGCCGTTTATTTCCAATTGAGTCACTTTTGACATCAATTAGATTTCCCTGTTAAGGTAAGTTTATAGTCCCACCTTTATATGTTTTCTAAACTCCGTGGGGAGATACATGCTATAAACCATGAATACGAGTATTTTTCAACTGTATGCTATTCTGATATATTATTGCCTAAGTACCTCCATTTGCCATAAGGCATCACTATCATGAACCGTTAATTACTTTGCGAAGTAAGCGCGAATGCCGTGAATAGATCTATTGGGACTGAACTTCCTCATCCAGGTTCTGGTACATACATGGCCAGCGGACGCATTTCATTTGAGGAACTCCGGGTGTTTGGCAAAGCACCCTCTTGGGGCAACAACTTATGAATAACGTTTACTTAAGACTTCGGTGTCATGAGCTTAAGTGCAATAATATAATATTGTTTACCATGATAATTGTATTCGTTGCAATTATTACTATTACATTGACTTGTATTCAACTATTACATTTCAAACCTATGAATTTCACTCAACCTTTGTGTTGACCTTTTTAGCATGTTTATCTCAGGTAATTGAGCAACCTATGGCACGGAGTGGCACTGAACTTGAGGACGTCCAAACTTGTTATCATTCAAACTCTATGTTTTCATATGTATTTTGGGACCTCCTTTTGTAAAACTCTGAAATAATATTGAATGATAACTAAATTTTCCAAAACGTCTATTTTGAGTCGTTTTCTATGATTATGACTGTTGATTCATGAAGTAATGCCTCAATTTAGCTTCCGCTGCTATATGTCAAATAAGGGAGCGTTACAAGTTAAGACCAATTATGAAATGGGAAAGGTTATTCTTTTTTTAACATCAATTCATATGTGAAAATTTCACGAGACTACACTTTGGGAGTGTCTTACCAAACACGACACTTTGAAAGTGCGTTGTTAAAAATGACACAACGCGTAAAAAAAAAATCGGTAAACATAGCGCGCGCAGACAGAGTTCGCGAAAAACCTTGCACGTGATAGTTGTTTTCTCTACACGCGTCTAGTTTTATTGTTTAGATTAAATGAAAAGCTGATAGTGCGCGCGAATGTGTTTACCCTCCTCTTCTTTGCGCGCACACATTATTTAACTGAGAGAATGAGAAGGTGAGAAGTGGCGGTGCTTTGCAAAAAGTGTTTGTTAATTAGCCCTTTCTTTGAGCTCAGACATCGTTTAATTTAAATCTCTACAAGTCCGTAAATAATCTAGACCAATGATTGTTCGCACTATTTTTTTTAAATAATAATTATTGAACAAACAGGAACTGGACACGTGTCACTGCACACATATGGGTTTTGCGCGCGCAGTGTAGATTGAAAGTTTAGAAAATGGGTTTACTTTAACGTGAACCTTTCAGGAACGGTCGCTCATTGGAGATATAAATGTTTTTTTTCTCATTTACGGATTGTTTGTAGGCATAGAAACTTTAAATCAAAGTGACAGATTATACTTGCCCTGCGCAAATATTACACTAACATGATGAAATTTGTTATCTAATTTTTTGCTTAGTTTTACTAATGAAATGACGTTAAAAAAAAGTAAGGTGATATATGACATTCAAATGTCTCGCACATTCAAATCACTTACTACTTTTGATATTGCAGTACAAAAATTTAAAACTTGAAAAATCATATTATATATAAAATGCTTGACTAAGGCTAGACGGTATGGTGGTGGGTTTGGTCAAACTCACCTAGGTGACTTTAAAGTCACGTGTGAATTCCCATCCCACCCACTAAAGTGACTTTGCCGCATCACATTTACTCGGTGAGTTTGCATGCAAAGTTGAGGCAATTAGGTGAGTTTTAAAACTGGTGGGGCCTGTTTTTATTAAATGTATTTTAATTGGTTGTGAGTGTGTGTGAGTATTTAGTGATGTATATTTAATATAAAGTGATTATTTTAATGAAATGTGAGTTTTAGTGGTAAGGTAAGTTTTTATTACGGTTGAAATGTGAGTTTTATTTGGAGAGAGAAAGCTGATGTGACGCTGACGTGTCAGGTGACTTTATCACCATCATACCATCCAGCCTAATGTGATGTTGTAGGAATGAGGTGACCAAAATATAAACTTTTTGGTTATTAATTGTTTTTTTCAATTTTAATGCATTTAGTGTACTATTTGTTATAGTAAACACAAGGGTAAAGGCCGTTTATTACCAACTTACTTTTCTATTTGTACCGTAATGACCACCTTACTTTTTTTTGTACACATTACACCAACGTACTTGATTGTTTTGTGATAATGTTACCCAAATGACCGGCTAGTTTTCCACGTCATTAAATTAATTTTTTTTCTTTCAATTCTGCGAAAACACTCCACCTTGGCACCTTGAAACCTTGACCAAATCATGCTTCTTGAGTCAAACACTCAAATCCACCATCCTCACCGACTCACACCCATTACACATATTTTTTTTATTTTTTTATTTTGAACTTATATTTCTAGATTTGAACACAAAGTATCAAAGAATATGACAGTTCACCTACATCTGATGAAGAACAAGAAGAATTTAATCGATTGCTTTACTTCAAATACAAATTCCAAAGAGATACCCATTTTCATAAACCA
>BQNB010126216.1:3131-19637 GCA_026074375.1 Tanacetum coccineum
AAACCGGGTTTGACCGGTTCGGTTTTCGGGTTGGAACCGGTTTCCGGTTTGGGAACCGGTTTTTTTGCTCACCCCTATCCGTGGGTATTGCGAGATAGTCAAAATTGATGTTTTAAAAATAAAAATAAAAAATGATATGTCGCAGACGAGGGAAAATTATGGGTTTGGTATTGGTCATCAAATTAATATACAGTAAAAGATAATGTGCTCGCTCGTATATTTATGGTAAATATCAATGTAAAATATCAAACCTTTTTTGTTTTGAAAAATCACATTAGATAAGGAAGACAGATACACAAATACATCCTTTGATTTTTCTCCTTGTATACAAATCGGCCCGTAAATGCAAATTGTGGATGTGTGTCTTCTTGTTTATAAATGGCTATTTGGATGCGTTAATGGTGAAAATATAAAACCAAGGTTTTGAAGATCAAGATCCTACATAAGATCGTTTTCGTCTTTGCAAGATTAAAATCGTAAGATAGGATCCGAATCTTAATGTCGTACTATAATGTTATCTTCTTAATAGTTTTTGTAATATTATACAAATCTACAAATTATTATATATAAAAACACATAATCATATCAATGTTTAATGAAATGATGTCCTAAATTATGATAATAGATTGTTTAAGTACATTAACATGTTTAAATTCTATTAAATAAAAATACCTTTGAAGTTTTTTAGTTTGTGGTTCAAAAAAAGTAAGATCATATCATATTAGATCTTAAGACCATATGGTAAAGATGGTGATCCTATAAGATCAAAAGTTTGCAAAAATCCTACATAAAACCGAGATCGTTTTTGCTTTGTAGTATGGTAAAATCATAAGATCCTAAGATCATGATCGGGATCTTCACGACCACGTATGAAACCACTGCTATACTTAATCAGCATACCAGAACGGATGTAAATAACTTGGACTCCTATCATTACGACTTGATACATGTACAACTTACACACTTAAAATTTGTACTCTCAACATAGGACATGTACATTGAACATTTGGATTCTTAAATGAGTTTAAACTTTCTTATAGCATATATAAGCAATTAGGCAAAAGTACTTAGCTACATCATAATTCATACATCCAAGTTCCAACTCATAGCTTAACTCCTTATTCTACAAATCACGTAAGAGTAGTACTCAACCCACCATAAGAGTAACCTATTGTTAAAAAGCAATGCAATGCAATACAAAAAGCTTTTTCTAAAAGAGGGGAAAAAGCAAGTTTGATTCAAACTACTTGCTAACCAGCAAGTTTTTGGCCTAACAAGCTATTCCATCCAATCCAAAAAGCCGTTAAAAAGGCTTTCTCAGATAGTGTAGTCTCGTTAGATGATGACTTGACGATGATTTAAATTTCTTACTCTCCGATAGAGGTGTTCTATTTCGAGAGAAAAGAAAGGAGGCTTGCTAAGGAATATGAAAGTAAATGAAACTCGCTGTATTTTGGAAGTGATATTTCTTTCGTGTATGAATTGGAAAGTAATAATAGTTCACTGTTTCTATTTGTGCCCAATTCTCTTCATACGTTCGTGACTATGACAAGTGGAAAAATAAAGATGAACTAAACTAGAGGAGAGAATTAGACTTGTTTTTTAAAAGAATTTTTTTTCTTTCACTTTTCTCCGTAAGTGGAAAAGGAAATAAACAGAGTGCGTTTGTTTTGTCCTCTTATATCTGCATACAGGAAGAGAAAATGATAGAAGTGCGTTTGCTTTAGTCAGAGTAAAAGACTTCAGATCCACGTCTTCTCTGACAGATATGGTTTTGCACATCGGACATAAAATATCTGGAAAAATGAAAAATGTTGTATAATTGTGTTGGTAAGAGGACGAGTAAGAAGATTGTAGGAAAATATACCGATCGTTTTAAAAGTTCTATCAATATCACACCATAATCATACTACTTGTACGTTACTGAATAAAATCATTACAACATGCAATAATGCATATCTAATCAGATCACCATGCATGAATCGATGCTTTATCAAGTGGTTTCCTAGTCACCTCCTACTGTTAGAAATTTGATCATGATAAAGACCCTAGTTTATGAATCAAAATGAAAAAGGAAACAAAATTAGGTTTGAGTTAAGTTTGATGGGTTGAGGACTTGAGGTTAAACTGCCCAACTTTTTTCAAAGCCGGCCACCCATTTAACTACAAGGGGTGGCCGAGCTGGCAAAGGTTTAGAGATTTTGGTGCAAACAAACGTGAAGTGGTCACGCATGCCAACCTCCCCTAACGGGAGGGCTTTGAGCGGTTAGGGGAGGTTGGGTCATATGACCAGTACTACATGCTTAATTTACATTCTCGTGTGTTTATATAAAATATTCACGTGCGTTTGAGAAACCATGGACGAGGTTTTCTAAAGAAGCGTTTATGAATCTTGCAGAGTTTGTTTCATTGAGTAGACCGTCTGCACTAATGATCTGGTTAGTTCTGAATTTAAGTACTTAAAAAACACCATTTTCGGTCATTCTAGAGTAAATCTTTATTAATGTCAAGTTTTATGTAAATTAGCTTGGAGTACTGGTCATATGAGTTTTTGGTTCTCATGTCGGGTCTTCTACCTAACCTGAAGCTTGAGACATCAATGATGTCTGTTAGGTAATTTTATAGAATTGTGATTCAAACACACATCCAAACACCCCCACAATGACATATTCTGTTTTTTTTATTCAGCCTAACAACTAGTACTACGCTTATCTATCGAATTCCTTATGGTCTTTCTTGGTAGTGCAATAAGGGAAATTCAAATTGAATAATCCAGATATTTAGAGCTGATAATTATATGCGCAACTTATTTTGGCCAATATCATGAGCAAAAGGGTTTCAAATTAGTCCGGAGACGGACGACCGGAGGCTGCACGACTGGCTGCACAAGTCATGATGTTCAAAAAGGCATATTTTTATTTACTAAAATGGTACTATGATTTTTGTAATAATATTGAAGCAGCATGATTAATGATTCTTTTAGGATCAACCCGTTTCAATACCACCCGACCGTTTTGACCCAAACCTTTGTTTTACATAACCCTCTTAAGGTGTAGAAATCAAAAGGGAAAATGATAATTGTATTAATCAGATTCAACTAACTAATTACAATACAAAGACTTTAAATACAAAATAAACAAACCTAACCCTAATAACAAAACGGGCCTAACAAGTGGGTCGGGCCAATAGGCTTTTATTATCTAACATCCCATCTCAAACTCACAATGCTACATTGAGAGTTTGACAAGAAAACTCCTAAATCAAACGTACAAAAGTAAATAGATAGCACAGAGAGATGCGAACACAGGTAGACGAGGAGCAGCAGACAAATACAGATCAGGCAGACAGCAGCAGGCAACAGACATCAGACAGATCAGGCAGGTGCATAGCACAGAATCACATAAATACGAAGATGAACGAGAGACAGGTAGACATGCAAACAACAGATTCAGACAGTAGACAGTAGATTCAGACATACAACAGCAGATTCGACAGAGCAGCAAATCAAACAACAAACAGCAAATTCCCAGGCAGATGCAGGCAAACTAGACAGATGCAGAACCAAACAATAACCTAGACGGTATCCAATGCAGATCAAGGCAAAATCAGACGAAACCAAACTGATGCAAAATATTAGACGAAACCAAACGGATGCAAAACCAGATGTAACCAACATAATCGGGCAACCAGTATCATTCAACAACCGATACCAACACCATTATCAATTCTACCCGGTGCAAATACCAATCCAATACCGACAACAATACTAATACCAATACCAATACCAATACGAAACCATTATGGAACCAAACCAAATACACAACCAAGCAAAATCGAACCAAAAAAAATAACCCGATACAAACACCACTTTTAATATCAATTCCGGTATCTTTGAACTGAGCTATAATTCTAATCGCCAAACATAACCAAAATTCATCTAAATAGCCTTGTGTTGGAATTAGTAGACATTAAGATCATATTAACTATTAATAAATACGAGCACGCAGCGGAAGACTAGCACGTAAGATCATTCACATAGTCATATAAATTAACATAATAATAATAAAAGAAAAGCGTACCTTTTAGCAAATCTTGAATTAATAAATCAAGAACAATATAAGATCAAAGTATGATATCTCTTTGTATTCGTACACACGTTTGTTAGCGATTCAATTAGAATGTTAGTTCTTTTATAAACAATAAGCAAAACAACCTACTTTAAGTTGATTAATCAAATCGGTTTTCCCACTTGGTTGGGTGTAGTCGATTGACTCAACACGATAGAAGGGGAAGAGAAAAGAAGTTTTGCTTTTAGGGTTTCACCAAAAGATATATCAAAACAATAAACCTTGATTTGTTTATATAAGCATAAGGAATTTGTTATAAGGAAACAAATTCCCACCTCCTCTTGTTGAGGTATAACCAGCCCCAAACACAAGCCCACAACCCAAGCCAAAACTTCCCTTTTCTCATTATTTAACATTAAGTCCTTTATGTTAACATTTAACGACCGTTAAATAAATTCCGTTAAGTAACTAATTAATTAACGACCGTTATCTTATTATTTACACAATTAATATAAATTAATTAATTATATTTATTGAATCCAAACGCTATCGTGTGCGTCTCCAAAGGCCCGAGTCGCATTCCGGACATATATTATTTACGTGTACATTCTTTCAGCTCCCACTTGGACATGTAACATAATATAATATAATAACATTGGTTAGCGTCTAGCAACACGCCAATGCTCCCGGATACTCTCGAGTGTAGTTTCCCAAAATACATTTAAATGATTATTCATTTACAATCCCTTTGTTTCTCAAATGCCATGCTAAAATAGATATGGATCATAGTCATTCTATTTAAACAATTTTGTTTCTCGTGTTTCATAATTAAATCAAGATTACCAATCTAATCGGGACAAATCCAGATTACCATTGGGTCTGGCCAGACACACATCTGATTAATTAAGCGAGGGGCCCAGTAGCATTATTATTTCAATCCAGTTGAATGAACAAATTCTATCTTGACTACAAGTATCTTATCATATATTTCTGAATACTTATGAATATAGTCTTTATGGCTACCTTGTTACGGGTAGTTTTAGAAGTATATCAAAAAGTACCATCCACATACATAAAACTAACTTGCATCTCAAGTCTAAGGATTTAGTAACGTAAATCATTTACAAGTTTCACTTGATGACGACGATCCATAAAGTGAGTGACTTGCGTTGGAGAAGTCCGACATGCAAATCTATTGAATATCGTGTGAGATGGAGAACCGTTCTTTAAATATTCTACGAATATAACCAAACACTCAAATATGTCTTAATTCAATTATATTCCCATATAATTGATCGACATAGACTATTTAGAATAACATTTTATTCATGGATTAAACATGCAAAAATAGGACCAATAATTATAATGAAAACGAATCATATCAAATACTTCAATTCATAAAATAACATTGTTTAACAATATCCTTTATCCAAATACTAAAATACAGATTACATGAAACTACTAGCAGGACGAAGACCCATGCTTCTAGCATGTCGAGTAAGCTTAGGACCGGCTAAGGCTTTCGTAAACGGATCAGCTAGATTTTCATCTGTATGAACTTTAACAATATCAATTTCGCCAGTTTTAATGCACTCACGAACATAATGATATTTTCTTTGAAAGTGTCTGGCGCCTTTCTGAATTCCTGATTCTTTGGCTATGATAATTGCAGCAGAATTGTCACAATTCATCTTTATCGGATAGTCATTTGAAGGAACTACGCCAAGTTCATCAATAAACTTCCTTATCCAAACAGCTTCTTTTGCAGCTTCAGAAGCAGCTATATATTCAGCTTCTGTGGCATGTTGTGCAGTAGTACTTTGTTTGGAGCTTTTCCATACAACTGCGCCCCCATTCAAAACGAAGACATACCCAGTTTGAGATTTCGTGTCATCTCTATCGGTCTCGAATCCAGCATCACAATAACATTTAACTTGCAGTTCTGCTTCAGGATTACCACCATACACCAAAAACGTGTCTTTAGTATTTCTTAAATACTTAAGAATATTTTTCACAGCAGTCCAGTGAGCTTCACCAGGATTCTGTTGAAATCGGCTTGTGATGTTTTGCGCGAACGCCACATCAGGTCTTGTGCACCTCACAGCATACATAATGGATCCTACAGCCGAAGCATAAGGAACATTTTGCATACGCTTCATCTCTGCAGATGTTGTAGCACATTGAGATTTATTTAAATGAAGATCAACTTGCATTGGAATGGAACCACGTTTTGAATTATCCATTCTATATCTCTTAAGGATTTTGTCAAGATAAGCATTTTGACTTAATCCAATCAACCGCCTTGATCTATCTCTATAGATTTTTATTCCAAGAATAAACGCCGCTTCTCCTAAATCTTTCATAGAAAAACACTTACCAAGATAGTCCTTAACTTCTTGAAGACTTGGTATATGATTTCCCATTAATATTATGTCATCAACATATAAGATTAGGAAAATAACGTTACTCCCACTAGCCTTTTGATATACACATGGCTCATCAAGATTTTGATGAAAACCAAACTTTTTGATTTCCTCATCAAATCTCTTATTCCAGCTCCTAGATGCTTGCTTAAGTCCATAAATGGATCTTTGAAGCTTACATACTTTACTGGGATGATTAGGATCAATAAAACCTTCAGGTTGTTCCATATAGATTTCTTCTTCTAAGAAACCATTCAAGAACGCGGTTTTAACGTCCATTTGCCAAATCTCATAGTCATAGTACGCCGCTATAGCTATGAGAATTCTAATAGCTCTTATGTCGGCAACAGGTGAAAATGTTTCCTCATAGTCAACACCATAAGTTTGAGTGAAACCCTTTGCAACAAGTCGAGCTTTATAAATGTATACCTTGCCATCCATATGTTCGTTTTTCTTCTTGTAGATCCACTTACTCTTAACAACTTTTGGCATTTGAATGGAAGCACTACAAGTCTCCCAGACTTATTTAATCAACATGGATTTCATTTCCGCGTTCATAGCAACAAGCCACTTCTCAAATTCAGGGTCTGATAAAGCTGCTTTATAGTTGGCAGGTTCATTAAGATCCCCTAAATAACTGTGTTTTCAAACTTCAACATTAAAGGCATAGTCGATCTGATCAATCTCTACATTTAGACACAATCTATTAGGAGCTTAAAGTGTCTTATAGATCACGAACGGGAAATAACCTCCTTCCATCTTGAGAGACAATCGGGGCAAGACTTTCTTCCTCAATAGGATGTTACTAGTGATGTTCATAGTAAAATATCTCAACATCTAAATCTACAAATTCCTCCCACTCTCTTTTTGAAGTATGGAAACCATTTCAAAGAAATCTGCATACCTCTCAACAACATTTTGTTTCAGGTGGGTATATAAATAGTAACTCCATAGCTTCCTTAGGGAATCCTATGAAGAACACTTGAACAATCTATGTTGAAGTTTATTAGGCGTGTAACGTTTCACATGGCCTCACAACCCCAACCTTTAAGTTAAGATAAGTTAGGATCTTTTCCATGGCCATAGTTCATATGAGGCTGTCCAACCTTCTTGGTTGGAACCATATTGAGAATGCGTGTAGCAGGCTCTAGAGCATAATCCCAAAAGGATAATGGCAAAATGGTAAGACTCATCATTGATCGAACCATGTTTAACAAGGTACGATTACGCCTCTCAGATACACCATTATGTTATGGTGTGTAAGGATGAGTAAGCTGTTGAACAATTCCACAAGTTTTTAGATAGTCTTTAAATTCTTGACTAATATATTCACCACCATGATCAGATCGTATGGCTTTAATAGTATTTTCGAGTTGATTTCCAACTTCACTTTTGAATACCTTAAATGTTTCAAAGACTTCATGTTTATGCTTAAGTAAATAAACATAACCATAACGACTATAATCATCAATAAAGGTAATGAAGTAACTAGCACCTTTCTTTGACACATGTCTAAATGGACCACAAACATCAGTATGAATCAATCTAAGTACATCTTTAACTTTCTCAGGTCTATGTGAAAAAGGTTTTCTTGTCATTTTACCAGATATACAAGATACACATTGATCAAAC
The DNA here is from genome assembly GCA_026074375.1 of Tanacetum coccineum. Classification (NCBI taxonomy): domain Eukaryota; kingdom Viridiplantae; phylum Streptophyta; class Magnoliopsida; order Asterales; family Asteraceae; genus Tanacetum; species Tanacetum coccineum. Next base: position 11,254 of record BQNB010126216.1, read on the forward strand.
GGTTCATTATCCGTAGATTTAAAAGTCCATCATGTTGCAACTTTTTAATACGTTTCTTGTTATATGGCAATACTACATTCCAAAGATAAGTAGAAATCCAATTAAGATTTGGCTCTCTTATTGCTAATAGAATAATTGACTTAACGACTGGTAAGTGAATCGTGCATATCAATTTCATAAATAACCATTAACAGTAATACATTAAATATTACATATTATTCATTGAAACTGTGAAAATCCAAAATCCTACTAAAAACAATGGTAAAACCCTTATCAACCTAAACGAGAAAACTAATAACAAACTTCCTAGTTATAGAAGGTGCATAATGACAATTGTCTAAAAACAATAATAAACAAATCGATAAAACTAGATCAAAACTTCCAATAAGCTCACTGTCCGCGCGCGACTACCAATGCCCACTACAAGTAGAAGACTACCATCGTCAGCCTTCTTTGCTCCTCTAAGTCCCTGTTTATGTTTACAAATGTGAGTACTACAACCAGTGTCATACACCTAGGAATTTTTAGGAAATGCAAATAATTAAATAGTATAAATACCTGAAGAAGTGGATGCGACATTTTGACCTCCAGTTTTCTTCTACTTTTTTATCAACTCAGCTAGATACACAAGACAGTTCCTTTTCCAATGTCCTTCCTCTTTGCAGTGGTGACATTGTCCATCTTTTGCCAGACGCTCTTTCTTGTAAGGTTGAGGCTTTTTGGGTTTAGTAGGATAAGAGTTTTGAAGTCCCTTACCTTTCCCTTTCCCTTTAGCCTCACCTTGCGGTTTATACTTCTGGACTCTACCACCTTGAACTGCCATCACTTGTGGTGTAGAGGAAGCACCAACAATTGGCTGCTTGTTCCTCTTAATGCTTTTCTCAAATTTAATAAGCAATGAATGCACTTCACTTATTGTCTTCTCCATTGATTGCATATTGTAATTTTGCACAAAAGCTTGAAATTCACTTGAAAGTGAGTTTAAGATAAAACTGATAGACACTTTATCAGGAAAAGCATAGTTGAGTGTGGCCAATTGATCTAGATAGCTTTTCATCAATAGAACATGATCACTAACGGATTGTCCCTCTGTCTACTTACATGAATGGAACATATTCACCAACTCTTGAAGTTCAACACCCGGAGGTTTTCCATACATCTTTTAGAGCTCAGTAACCATCTCCAGAGGAGAGTTATGTTCAAATTGCTGATAGAGTTTTGGAGACATAGTTCCAAGCATCAAACAAGCAACTTCATTATGAATATAAAAAAGAACAGCCCAATCTGCAAGAGCTTGTGCATCAGCTCCTGCGGTAGGTGCAGATGGCAAGGCTGTTTCAAAAACATCATGTAATTTCTCAGTACGCATAACTAGTTTAAGCGCACGAAACCACTCATTAAAATTTGGTCCAGTAAGTTGACGCTTCTCAAGCATTGACCTAAAAGCCGAACTGTTTGTTTTGGTTTGGGCATTGTTGAGTGCCATCTACAAATAAACAAAGTTCACATTAATATTTTTAATAATACTTTCTTTAAAGAAAATTAAATACCCATGCTTATGAAATAAACAATTAATTTTCGATAAAGCTAGGATCCACCTTGACATAACCACCACCGCTACTATTGATCCTGCTAGTGATGATGGTAATTCAAGGGTAATTAACTTTTAAATAATTTGCATCCAATACAACTCCTACATTATGGGACTCTTCTTTATGTACATCACATGTGAACAATCAAACGTGAAAAAGTAGAGCATGTTTATCCCTCCTATGCCAACTAGTTAAGTCTCCCACCTATCTTAACTGATTAAGTCGGTCCAACAAAAAACTGTGATTTTATAGCACTTAACTTCTCACTATAAAGTGTATAATACACCTTGGGTTACACAACCATGAATAATCGTCCACTAATAAGGAAGAGAAAGTGCAATGTTTTCTAGTTGATTGGCAAAAAGACTTAGAATTAAAGGATAATGTTTGACGTGTCAAAACCATGTACACAGAGCCAATGCGCCATCTTTTGTATCATGAAATATTAAAAAACTTTACTTCGCTTAAGTTTTATTAAATTAAATTGAAGATTCAACATGTTTACTAATCTTAAGGTATCAATTTTATCACGGTAAAAAGATAATATAATATGATTAAATCATTCAACCCCAAGACCATTCGCCGACTTCCTACCATAATATACAATGGAAAGGAAACTACAACGAATCAGGTAATATACGGGAAATGATATCAACAAGACCGAAGTTTTGATGAGTCTCCCCAAACCTTATCCTTGCAACTATATAGTACTTTTGCAAATGACGTCATTAATAAAATTCTAAACCTTTAAAGATAGCAAAACACATTATCAACTTGATTCTTGCTGTCTCTGCTGAGTAATTTTAAAAAACCATGTAAGGGCGACTCCATTAAGTGCCACATAGACCTCCTTGCAGAGAATTAGTTTATAATATATTCAAATTGTCATATAGTATTAGTCCGTTTTATTTTTGTTTTTGAAAAACCCATTGCTTTGTATACAATACATTACCAATATTATCAAAAGCAAACAAATAAACATAAATAACTAAAACTAATATCCGATAAACACAGTAATACACATAATACACACAGGTGTGCTACCAATTGATGATAACCTAAAATCTATGTGATTTAAATTAAAGACGCATAGCATAAAACTGTCAAAACAATATAAATTTCACTTCAAGTCACGTCAGAGTGTAGCTAGAGTCTTCTCGAGCCTTAGCTCAAAACTACAAAGTTGTAGATCTACGAGTCGTGGACCACCCATAAAAATTTCAAAAAATTTCGATATCGGATGAATTTATTATGAATTTTTTACTAACAGGTGTCATAACACTACGAAAAACGTAAAATTCAACTAAGACACATCAAGATCCGATTTTTATCATCAATTATGCATGTTTAACACTTAACAATTATCATACATTCATATATCATATATCACATGTCATCATCCATGGTAAACTTGCAAGATTCATCATGGATCTTATTAATTAACGTTTAATAAAGCGAGAAGATTCATATTAACAATTAATGCATACCGATTATTAACAATTAAACTACGATATCCATCAAATAAAAATTGCATACATCTTAGGGTTTTGTCTAATTTAAATTTATTAACCCTAATTAGGGTTTATGAACACAAGATCATCAAATAAAAATTAAGACAACATCAAAACCTAGTAATTTTTTATATTTTATTTTAACGTTCTTGATAACAATTATGTAATTTATAGATCTATATGACCGGCTCTTGACGCCACTGTTGAATTAGTAGACATAAAGTCCATATTAACTATTAATAAATACGAGTACGTGGCGGAATATAAATACGTATGATCTTCATATAGTCATATAAATTAACATAACAGGAAAGTAAAAGAAAACGTGTTGTTAGGCATAATTGTAATACTTAGTTTCTACTAGTAGGTATGTAGTTCCTACTGGTAGAGTAGTAGTTCCTACTGGCAGGTATGTAGTTCCTGCTGGTAAGGTTATTATCATAGTTAGTCCTGGTAGGCTAATTCTAGTTCCTACTGGTAGAGTACTTAGTCCTGGTAGAGTCAAATAGTTATTCCAGGATAAGGTTTTAGTTAGTTAGAGATGAGGATACGCATGAGCTAAATGAGGAAGAGTCATGCATATTATTCTCATGTGTTTTTAGTAGATGCCGGTTAGGGTTTCACCACTATAAAAAGAACCCACGGCTTAGGGAAAGGAGGAGATCCAGAAAACACAATTCTCCTTGTTCGTTAATAGAAATCTATAGAAGGATCTTTTAGTTTTTATCAGTCCTGTTCTTCTTATTAGTTGTGTCTATATTCCATATAGACATTAGATTTTCTAAACAAGAGTCTCTCTTGTGTTTAGCTTGTGATTACATAGGCTATTCACCATCCTTAACAGGCAGTAAAGATCTATCTAGAGTAGGATCCAACAAGTGGTATCAGAGCTTGTTGAGAGTCTCTCATAAGAAGAATAGTCCTAGATCTAAGATCCTTATAGTCCTAGATCTGACAATGAAAGCGATCATGCTAGTGTTCATAGTGAAGCCACCATTACTCAACAACAACGAAACATTCAACTCAATCATTACACTTATCTCAAACTACATATGCAAAGTTTTCCTTATTTTGAAGAAGGAACGAGTCATGATGTCCTGGGCTATGAAGATTGGAATACTGGATCACAAACAATGATATGAATATCTGGAAGGTGATAAATAATGCAGCACAACTTGAAAAGGACTGGAAGAGAACGTAGATGAGGTCATTATTCCTTACCCCCAACGACTGTAGATGAACACATTGCTGTTCAGAGGGAATCAAAGGCAAGAACTACCTTGCTTTAGTCTATTCCTGATGATCATGTGGCTGATTTCCATTATATGGATGATGCAAAGGATATATGGAATGCAGTCAAAGCTAGGTTTGGTGGAAATGCCGAATCCAAGAAGATGAGAAAGTCTATGCTGAAGCAAGAATTTTTAGAGTTCAGAATTAGTGAAGCAGAGGGATTGCACAAAGGGTATGACAGGATGCAGAAGATTCTAAGTCAGCTTAACCAACTCAAGTCCAAGCCAGAGGATGAAGATATTAATCTCAAGTTTCTAAGAGCTTTCCTTCATTATGGATCTCAGTTAGCTTTAAAACCTTGAAACCAAAGGTGGACTTGAACTTTCTTTTCTTTTGAATGACTTGTACTACAAGTTAAAGAACTCTTGATGAGGTAGATATCAAAGGAATACTCTACTTTTTTCCTCAAGCCACTCCAGCAGGTCCAAGCCATCTGCTCTGCTGCTTTGTTTTGTAACCACCATAACAAGCAAAAAGATGTCATATACAAGATAGTCCAAGCTATTCTTTTTTATTTTCCCCCAATCCCCTACCTACATTGCTCCATCAACTCTAAGACTGGGTCTCCCAGATCGGGAAAGTGGTAATTGAAGATGTTCTTTCAAGTCTTTTGTTTGCGATACTGAGCCAGAACAACTGGCTTATGAAGATTTTGAACAGATAAAAAATGGATCTGGAGGAGATGGACTTGAAATGGCAAATGGCTATGCTTTCTGTTAGAGTATACAAGTTTGAGCAAAAAGCTGGAAGGAAGATTGATTTTGATAAGAAGGAATCTGCAAGGTTCAACAAGAAGAAGGTCAGATGTTACAAGTGTCTTCAAATAGGCCCACTTTGCCAAGATCAGGAAAAGGGAGGAAATGACAAGCATAAAGATGTTCCTCATATCAAGATTCAGGATATTGGAAAGAAGGAAAAAGATCCAAAGCCTTGATCACTTATGATAACATTGGTTGATATTGACATAGCATGATGGTCAGCGTGATGGAGTTTATTGCTCCAAAGAGTTGGTAAGATACTAGGGTTTGTGATACAGATGAATGCAAGGATGCAATTGAAGAAGTTGTTGCAATAATACAACTTGATCACAGATTGATACAAAGGAAGCCAGTACTGCAGTGATGCTGGAGAATTTGCTCTCATGGGTGTCACTTTTGAGGTACATATCTGCCTTTTTGGTTGTGAAAATAAGTATAATGAACTTCAAAAGCAGCATAATGAACTTAATGAACAAAATAGTGAATATTTAGAACAAGTACAAGCCTATAAGAACTCACACAAACTTGGAAAAACAAAAGAGAGTTCTTTAGAAAAATCAGTTGACACTTGAAGACAAGATTAGAGTGATTGTGAACTAGAAAATACAACTAATCTACTAAAACATTCTGAAAGAATAAATGCTATTGCTGAGACTGCTAAGAAAGAATTACAGACAAAACTTGATAATCACTTAGTTCAAACTAAAAAATGGAGAACCTCTTCCAAAAACTTGTTCAGATTAGTTGATAGTTCCATGTCTGTTAGAACAAAAGTGGGTTTGGGATTTAATAACTATATAGGGGAAAATGAGTTAGGATGGGATGACTCTGCATTTAGTGTATTTACCACTAACTCTGAAGAAGTGGAAGGTAGACCTCATTTCAATAGGTTTGCCAAAACTGATAGTATGAAAGTTGTGCCTCCACCTCTCTCTGGAGACTACACTCCTCTATCAGATCACACTGACTTAGATGAATCACAGATGTCTTATGGTACAAAGTCCTCAACCTCTGGTGACTCTAATTCTGTGTCTAATGACTTTGTCTCTTGTGATAACAGTGACAAGTCTTCAGAGGTCAACTCAAATGACTTTGCCTCCAGTGATTCAAGTGTCAAAACTTCAGAGCCCAAGTCAAATGATTCTACCTCCTGTGCATCTACTTCCAGTATATCCACATCTGAGAGTGAGGCTGAGATTGAGTCCTTTGCTGGAACACATATCCAAGAAACCATTAATGTTCAGGATTTACCTAGTTTCTCTTGTAATAGTTCTGATAAGAATGGAAACACTTCTAGGACTTCTTGTAATAAGAATGGTTATTTTAATAAAAAGGCAAGTCATTTTAGGAAAAATAATTCTTCTACTTCAAAGTCTTGTTTTGTATGTGGTAGTTATCTTCATCTCATTAAGGATTGTAATTATTATGAGACACAATATGCTAATGATTTTGATGGTGTGGGATATCCTCAAAGGGAACCAATTTGGGACAATGCTACTAGGGTCACTCAGTCAAATCACTTTGTCCCACAAGCAGTACTTCTTAGGTCTGGCAAGGTCTCTATTCCTGCTGCTAGACCAAACCAGGTTTCTACTGGTAGGCCAAAACCAGTTTCTACTGGTAGGCCAAAACCAGTTTCTACTGGTAACACACAAAATGAGTTGAGAATCGTACTATGTCACCACCCAAAGGTGAGCGAACCATACTACAAGGTGTGAGTTTCTATGATTAGAACACCCAACAAATTGTGACCATTCATATTACTATTCCACGCCCTATTGAGCAAAGCCAAGACAAATTGTAGTGAGACACGGCAAAAACACCAACACAAGACCTAAATGTTGTAAATGTGGACTTTATAATTGTACACTCTTTTAAATGTGGAGATATCATAAAAAAAACTGTGTAAAAACCCACCTTTTTTTGTAGTGGTAGCATTCTTAATTTTACTAACAACTAGCGTTTACATCTAACAATAATCATAAACAAACAACTATGTTACTATTCGATTTATCAAAACAAATATCTACTGCTTCTTACTACTGCTAACGGGTATTATTTCCTACTCTTATTTTTGTCAAACATACCCATAATCTATATAATTTAGTACGTAGTACTACGTATCTCTCTTCTCATTTACTCCATTGAATTAGTCTCGACGAATAGAGATCCCGCTTGGTGTAGCCAAAAAGCTACCCAACTTGTTAGATTTTCTAAGGTCACATTAAGTGTATTTAGAAGACTGAAAAGTCATAAGGAATCACAGATTCACAATCAATATGACATATAAGTTATTTAACTAGGAGTGACAAAGTCATGATTTCATTAAGAAATTATATTAAACCCATGTTTAAAAAAATAATATCATGTGGAGCTAGGGTGGCAATTCGGGTCGGGTTTTGGTTGACGGGCTCGGGTTGGTGAATCAGAAACCTCAACCCGAACCTGACCCATTTAAACAATCGGGTCAGCTATGTCAACCTTAACCTGTTTACACATAACCCGAACCTGACCCATTTAACCTGTATATAATACTTGGGTTGACGGGTTAAATAGGTTACACGGGTTAAACAGATTAAACGAGTTTCGGGTTGACCCATATAACCCGTTTTATATAATTACATGGGTTAAACAAGTTAAATGGATATGTGGGTCGACCATATTTAACCCGTATAATAAATATAGATAATTTAAGAAAAAAATGTTTAAACGGGTTGGTGGGTAAACCCGCTTAATTTATTCACGATCCGAACCTGAAGTGTGTGATAAACAGGTTAGATGGGTCGACTCAAACCCTACCCGAAATCTGTTTAGACTATGCTCGAACCTATTACTTTTCGTGTCGGATCAAAAATTACTACCCCTATGTCAAGCAATGTGCTACGTAGCTTAGAGCCTACCATCAGGCCCAAAATTAATATACTTAACATTTAGCAGTACTCATTAATCCCAACAAAAATTTTTACCGCTTTCGAGAAATAATATACGAAAATAGTCTTTCGGGTTATCGGTCCGTTGCAAAGTTAGTCATTTATGACTGACATTTATACAAAATATCATTGGTGTGAAAAACTAGAGGAGGGGGGGGGGTTGAATAGTTTATCGCTTTTTAATTTAATGTATAATTTGTTTATAAAAACTTAGATTCGACTTTATGTGATCTCAATATGTGCACAATATGAACAAGACAAGTAAATAAATAAATGACAAGTAAATATGGAAGACGAGAG
>BQNB010126217.1:6359-19637 GCA_026074375.1 Tanacetum coccineum
AATGATAACTAAAATTTTCCAACAACTTCTCTTTTAAAGTTGTTTTCTATGATTATGATTGTTGTATCCATGAAGTAATACCCCAGATTATCTTTCACTGCTATATTGTAAAAATGGGGGTGTTACAGCTTAAGTATGTGTTTAACCTATCATTCAACTGGATCTAGGAATACAAATAGACCGTTAGCTAGATTTCGGGATAAAACTACATACAACCGTTATATATCTAGAGTAATAGGATCACAAATATTCACATGTCTTTGCCTTTGGTTTAGTGAATAGATAGACTAGCAGGTGACCTAGGATTACACATAACGTTCTGATTCCTTAGGTGAAGATTTGGACAGTAGACTACTAGTATATAAATGGTCGTTAAGCGATAAGTTAGTAAAGCCTCAATGAGCTAGGTTTCGATATGATCACCAATATTGTCTCCTAGATAGATTATAATCAACTGTGAATGCTTTATGCGGGTTTAGTTTAATTATGACAGGATTAACTATAATATAAACCTAGAATTTAGAGTGAAGTCCCACCTAAGCTTAAGAATGATATATCACCAACAAAGTAAAACAATCATTGCACTCATAGATAATACATGCGTTTTATTAGATTAAACTGGCTAATACGTTTTCCTTACATAAGGCTTGACCGCTTCTTTATCTTTTGTTTATCAACTTGTGTGTGTTAATTGTCATCATTTAGATTAGGTAAACCCAAACTTGTGCCAGTCTCTCAGGCTGAAAAACCCCCTTTGCTTTAGTTTAGGTTTAAGTAGAATTAATATAGGATAAAATATGACTAACATAGATAACTAAAATACTGATAGATTTAAGTGTTAACTCTCGCTCTTAGTGATTGACACCCTACTTACCAACGAACCTACAACTGATCGGGTACACTGCCCGTTAGTGTTTGTTAATAGGTAAAGTCGGCAAAATATAAATAGTAAAATTTGAATAATAAATTACCTACGCACAACGATGCATCACTTAGCCAAAAGAGTATTACAATACTTAAAATAAGAAATACAAACTGCTTATGAAACTAGGGTTTCTTTCACACTAACAAACTAGAGAGATGAAAAACACATAGTTAAAAACTAAACGAATGAAGGAAGAATGCTGAGATTGGGCACTATATAGCCTGAGATATGAATGTTGTAGTTGGACCCTTGATCTCATGCTAACTTGACACTTTTGATCCTTCAACTCTTAACGCGGGAACAATTCTTGCTTGGACTATAAGAGAAATACATTGAGACCCGTGTGTTTAGTAAAAGGCTTAGCTTGAAACTTCTCAACACTCCCCCATCAGCCTTATACCTGAAACATATTAAACAACCCAAGAACTCTACAATACTTGTTATGATCTGTAATAGACAGACCCTTAGTAAAAATAACTGCTACATTCTTCTTAGATTTTACCTTTTTGTTTTTATAAACCCAACAACAATCTGAATTGTTGAACTATTATCACATGACATATCAACAGGTAAACTAATGTTTACTTGTAAATCTGCTAGCACCTTTTTTTATCCACAACAAACATTACACATTGCTCTGTACTCGGCCTCAGTTGAGGACCTAGAAACAACTGCTTGTTTCTTACTTTTTCAGGAAACCAAACTGTTTCCTTAAAACACAGCATACCCAGTGATTGACCTTCTAGTCACTTTACATTTTGCCCAATCAGAATCAACAAATACCTTTAAGTCAGTATTGTCACTTTCTTTAATAGTGATACCTAACCAACTATCTTAATACTCTGAATGCAAGTCTCAAATGAGATTGCATTGGATTATGCATGACCTGATTAAGGAAATGCACAACATAGGAAATAGCATGCCTTGTCATGGTCAAATATATCATCTTCCCTACAAGTTTTAGGTAATTAGTAATTCTAGTCAAAGTAACATCTTCACCAAACTTAGACACAAATTTTTTATTATCTAGATTCACCTCAATAGGAGTACTACAAGGTTTGCAGGCAAGCATACCAAACTCAGTTAGAAGCTCAATGCACTACTTCCTTTGAGTTAAACAGATTCCATTTTGAACATCTAAGACTTCAATTCATAAAAAATATTTCAATTTGCCCAAGTATATTAAAAAATTTGTACCAAGAAACTGTTTAAATCTATTTATCTCATCAACATTGTTTCTAGTTACAATAATGTCATCCACATACACCAACAAGATCAACATAACACCTTTCTCATTTTTGACAAACAAAGAAAAGTCATTAAGACTTTGCACAAACCCATTATCAATTAGCACAAAAGTTAACTTCTCATTCCACTTTCTTAAGGCTTGCTTAAGCCCATATAATGTCTTAACTAACTTGCATACTTTGGTATCATTCTTATCAGAATATTTTTCTGGTATAGACATATAAACATCCTCATCTAACTCCCTATAAAGGAAAGCATTATTTATATCAAGTTAAAAAAGAGGCCACTTATTATTTATAGCTATTGTTGGTCCCTTGGAATCTGATATAAGGTTTATCAAATTAAACTAATCAAATTCCATAGCAACAAAGTGAGTTTTAAACAAATATATATATGAACAATATAAAGAACAAGTTTAAAACACACAGAAGTACTTTTCAATGTATAGGCTTTTATTAGAATCAAATAAAGAATTTATGACACACCTTGCTTGGGGAATAGCAAGGTAGTTGAATGACAATTAGGGTGTTATCTCCTTCAAACTTAAACTCTAACCAAAGTTAAGAAAGTAAGAAAACAAACTACTTATGACTAAACTGAAGCTTCAGCTTCAGTAGTACCGTTTAGTTTGTTTGAGAGATAAATGAACTCTTCAATGTGTATCACATTAATTGGAAGAGATGACATTTACTCAGGGAATCCCTTTCCTTTTATAGGCAAAGGAATTAGGGTTTACAAGTTAACCTAATACACATGTCAAGCATTAAATAGGTGGTTGAGCTATCATTTAATGTACACATGCTTTATAGTACCAGGTACAATCCTTTAAGGAAACTTGATGTACTTTTATACCAACTATAGAAGTAACATTTCCCAAGGAGATTGCTTTATTCCTTTTGACATAAAGCAATCTTTTTTCCCGCCTTGTAAACCTTCTAGAAGTGAAACAACACGTTTCAACTTCTGTTAAGGAGATAGACAGCGTTCAGCTTGGAGTTGTTAACCAAGCTGAACTAAAGCTCTTTTCAAGAGTCCTTCTTCAGTTTCTATACCGCTGCATACATTGAAGTGAAGATACTTCTCAATCTTCTAAGGACCTAAAGAGCTGACGCTGAAGAAGCTTCAGCGACTCAAGCTGAAGGACTTCAGCTTGAGGAACACTTAGGAGATTTTATGTTTAAATCTACTGAAAGACTGAAGGGCTCAGGAACTGAACCCAAACAACTTGGGAAAATGTTTCCTCATAATTAATCTCCTCTCTCTTGTTAAACCATTTAGCTACAAGCCTAGCCTTAAATCTTTTAGCTTCACCATTGGCCTTATACTTGACCTTAAAGATCCACTTGGACCCAATTAGCTTTCTATTATCATGTAAATTAGTTATTTCCCAGGTTTTATTTATGTTTAATGCTTCTATTTCCTGGTTTATTTCTTTTACCCACTTGATGTCTTTGACAGCTTCAGCAAGTAGAAGGTTCATGAATCTTATTCAAACTTGTAGTAAAAACAAAGTTTTCTATACTCGAATGAGAATAGTTAACAACTTTGTTAATTCCATATTTCACATTCTTATTAAGCACATGATCACTATACTTAGATGGCATAGAAGACCTTCTACTAGACCTCTTAACATTTTGACCCACTGCTAGTTTTGGTGACTCAAATAACTGACAAAAATATTTAATATCTTCACCCTTATATTCATATTCATCATCATTTAAAGCAATACCTTGTATACTGATGACATTAAATAACGTTACATTTATACCATCATTTATCCCAAGTAAATTACCCACTTTTATATAATTACTGCAAGAATTGTTACTTAAATGCTTAAAGTTGTTAATTACAGTAAATATGAAGTATATTGTGAAAACATGCTAAAAGGCGCACATTTTAAAGCTTAAACGATGATATTTGAAGATTGCTTATTTCTGACTACATACGCTGTACCCAGCAAAGAAGATACAACATATCTACGTCTGGACTTCACAAGAAAACGCGTACGTTGAATACCTAATACGGCGTATCCCATTGAATACATATGCCGTATCAAGCTGGTCAAACAATCAAATATCCTGCATTAAATGTGATTGAAGATAATTATAACTAATTGATTGTGAACGTAGCGCGCACTCTAAGTAATTCACCCCAATATGCCGTATTGACCTCACCCAATACAGCGTACCCACTAATTTTCAAAGGCTATAAATAGAAGACTCAAAAACGAGTTTTTAGTGTGCTTAATCATATTCTCTATACCATAAACATAAAAGTCAATTTTCTAAAGAGACGAAGAGCAGCCAAGGTCAAGCATCGAACCTAATTCCATAGAAAACACCGTGTAATTCCTATACTCTTGTAATCATTTGATTTTTGGTAACATTCGTTCACTCGGTTAGTTTACCTTGGTTATTTGATTACACTTGTATAATTACAATGGTTATGGGCTAATACCGTCGAGTATTAGCCATCTTAATGAAGATTCAATGTTTGGTTTGTTTAATCTCGATTGCTTAATTTATCGTTGATTGTTTAATTATGTTTATCACCTCGTACTTGTCTATGTGCTTGAATATGCGAACCATCATTTAACTAGGTCTAGTGAGACTAAACAAGTGATCTAGATACTGGGATGGCTCTCCATATCGCGTTTTATATATCTGGACCAATAGGATCACAAATAATGCCCTGTCTTTGCCTTTTGATTAGTGATCTTAGTTGGACCGGCAGGTGACCCGTATGTTTCAACAGGTACGTTCTTAATTAATTGGTAAAGATTTGGGCAGTGAACTACCAGTATATAAAATGTCGTCAAGCAGTAAGTGGGTAAAGTCTTGATGGGCTAGGGTTTGACAAGATCACCATTGCTTTAATCTCTAAGATAGATTATAATTAAACTAAAAGGATGCTTTATGCGGATGCGTTGATTGTGATAGGATTCAACGTGTCTGGGTCTTAGGATGATGTCTCGCCTAAGTCTTAAGAATGATATGCCGCCTTAAAATAAGTACTCATTGCACTAAACAAACAAACCAACATTCAATCGGATTTAATTTAGCTAATATAGTTTTCTATCATTTGGCCTGTACCGCTCTTTTATCTTTGGATTATCTTCTTGCGTGATTATTATGTATTGAATTGATTTAAGTCACCACAAAACCTGTGTCAGTCTCTCAGGCTGAACCCCCCCCCTTATCATTAGAACTAGGTTTAGCATAGGTTTAACAAGTAATTAGAATTAACTAATTAATTAGATTAAAATACTGATAGAATATAAGGTTAAATTTCTTAATCTTAGTATTCGACACCCTACTTACCACGAAACTCCATTCGATCGGGTACACTGCCCGTTAAGGTGTTGTTTTAGGTTAAGTCGGCTAAATATAAATTTAAAACTTGATAATCAATAAATACTACCTACACGACAGCACATCAAGTTTTTGGCGGCGCTGCTGGAGAGTGAAAATTGTTAAATCTTTATTCTTATTAGTGTTTTTAACCCTTAATTAGCATAACTTAGAATAATCTGATTGTTTAAATATTGTTTGTATTTAATTAATTGTGTGTTTAAATCTCTGCATTATTTAATTGTTTTTCATAGTAATATGTTCTGGTCGAAACCCTGATACGGCGTATTCACCAGTTGAATACAACATATATGACCTTCTAAACAGATACAGCGTACTCATATTCTGCTGCGTATACGGCATATCAACAGCAGAATTCGTTATCTCTGAAAGTTTTAATTTTCCTAGAATAGCTTTACTTTGAATCATGTCTTTTATGTCAGGAACATCATTTGGATTCCACCCCTTCTAGTTCTCCTATCCTATAAGAAAACTAACAATGGAAGAAATGTTATACAAGTTCATCGATGAAGGAAGACGAGAACACGAGGAAATGGGAGCATTCATTAGAGAATTCAAAACAACCAACGAGCTCTTACTTAAAGAAAGAAACAATTCACTAAGCGAGCTCAAATTCGAGGTACACGGGTTGTCAAGAGCAATTAATAATGCTCAACTTTTGGATTGTGAACTCAAAGGTGTAACTACTAGAGGAGGAAAAACTACGACCGAGGCCATTAGCGATACGAATTTAGTCAATAAAGAACCTCCAGTACTTCATCATAAACCCAAAGAACCAAATGAAGTCCTCATCAAAACCAAACCTCAAGATACGAAAGAACAAACTGTTAGGCTTCCAACACCATTAATACATTTTCCCCTCAGGTTAAAGAAAGAAAAAGAAGAAGACCAACAACGAAAGTTCTTAGAAAATCTGAAACAACTCCATATAAACATCCCATTCATCGAACCCTTGTCCAAATGCCAAAGTATAATAAATTCCTGAAGGGTCTATTGTCAAATAAAACCAGGCTAGAAGAAGCTTGCACGGTAACGATGAATGAAAGATGCTCAGCACTCCTGCTTAACAAACTCCCGTCTAAAGAAAAAGACCCAGGAAGTTTCACTATCCCTTGCGATATTGATCATTTACATATTAATAATGCTTTAGCGGACTTAGGAGCAAGTATAAGTTTGATGCCTTACCCGATGTATGAAAAGTTAGGTCTAGGGGAACCCAAACCTACGAGAATGAGCTTAGAACAGGCAGATAGGTCCATCCAGTATCCGCGCGGAATAGCAGAAAACGTACTTATTAAAATTTATAAATTCGTCCTCCCTATTGATTTTGTTATCTTAGATATGCGGGAAGACTCTTGAATTCTGATAATCTTAGGGAGACCATTTCTAGCAACTGCTCGAGCCATGATAGATATATTCAATAAAAAGATAACACTCAGAGTAGGAAACGAAGAGGTGATTTTAGATGTAGACCACTCAATAAAAAGACCTCATGCTGAGGATGATGAATGTTATGGGATTGACGACTTGGACACAACTATACACTTGAAAACCCAGGAATTATTAGAAGACAACCAATTAGATTTGTTTCTGGTTAAAAACCTAGAAGAGTGCATCGATCAATCCGATTTAGAAAGTTGTGGAAAGACTGTTGATGGTGCTGAGTTTTCTATACGGCATATCGAACAAGTTAATACGTCGTATTCAGAGTCACAAGAAACACAGAGGCCCAAAAGAACGCAAAACGAGCACCTCTACTCCGCTAGTGCCAAAGAAATTGACTAAAAAAAGACCAGAACTGAAAGACCTACCCTCCCACTTAGAATACGCATACCAGAAAGGAAATAAATCTTGTCTCGTAATTATCTCATCCAAACTAATAGAAAGAGAGAAAATTTCACTTTTTCGGGTATTAGAAAAATGCAAGGGAGCAATCACTTTGAAGATGTCAGACATAA
Source organism: Tanacetum coccineum (assembly GCA_026074375.1). Lineage (NCBI taxonomy): Eukaryota > Viridiplantae > Streptophyta > Magnoliopsida > Asterales > Asteraceae > Tanacetum > Tanacetum coccineum. The sequence continues at coordinate 13,862 of BQNB010126217.1, forward strand.
AGGGAATAAGTCTGTCATTCTGCACACACAAGATCTTAATAAAGGAAAGCTTCAAACGTGCATTCAACCTGTCACACCCTGTCAGTGGCGGAAACACGGGACGCAACAATACCGTTCATCGCACAAGATATAAGATCATACACTTTACAAATTTACAAATAAAAGATTTGAATTTACATTAACTTTACAAGTTATGACTTGGCGGTACAACAATTTCAACTCATCTTGACTCAATCCCCCCCTTGGGTAAACATCTTTGCTCTTCCAATACCATCCACATACCTTTATTTGACACACCTAAAAATGATACTCGAAAACGTCAACAATAATGTTGATGAGCTTATAGGTTTGACCTTAAACCCAAAAGTTGTGCCAATATTTCAAACAGTGGACAATAGTGTAATATGACAGTGAATATATGCAAACAAACCATAGCATCCCCGCTAATCAATCACCATATGTCACTTACGCACCTAAAGGGCCTACCAGCAGGAGCACTAAATTAGGGCAGGACCACACACAAACTAGGGTAGGCGTACCCATCCTCTCCAATAATCACATAAATACTGAGTAGGCGTACCCATCCGATCCAAATAATCATGCAACACATAATATTCACATAGCAGTCATAAGCACATATCTTGTCCCAAAAACAAAACCACATTTCGCATAGTTCAATTCAAAACATTTCAAAACACATTTGAGTATCATTTTCCCCTAACGGAAAAACAGTAGAAAAATGGGGCAACGAGAACTCACCTCAATAGCAAAATGCAAACAGCATAAAACTCAATCTCTAATCACAAATAATCTCAACGTAAGCGCACAGCAGTACCCGGCCACGGCCTAGTCAATTACGACACTTAATTAATGTTTGTACAAAGTTGTCTTATTGTACAAGTGTTCGTCTTTACACACACCAGGATTCTTAATACTGTTACAAAAACCCCTTTTTCTTATCATCAAACCTTTACTTTATCTCAAAACCATTATCTTATAACGAACCCGTTATCTTTTACCAAAACCGTTATCTCATACGAAACCGTTACCTTTACCAAAATCGTTATCTCATAACGAAACCGTTATCAAAATCGTTATCTTTACCAAAATCGTTATCTCATAACGAAACCGTTACTAAAACCGTTATCTTTACCAAAATCGTTATCTCATATTATGGTTGTCTGGTAGTTACGCAAAATGACTCAACACTTGGGCTAAGTGTGACATAAATACAATTCACTCAAGACACCTTCAATCATTAAAACAAAACAGCCGACCAAATACTCTGCAAAAATCTAACGAAAAAGAAATGAGCAAAACTCGAGAGCCGAAAATAAATAAATCCATATTTCCGTAATCGGCACGATATATATATATATATATATAGTATTTAATGATTTAAATAAAATAATAATATTTTATTATTATTTTTGTCTTATTATCTGGCGAACGGGGTAATTACAACGTCTCGTTATTTTAATATGTCCATGTCCAATAGTTTTTACCTTGACACTTAATCTTTCATAAGAATCATCTTTCATTCCTTCAAATCAAATCGACACAAACATTTATAAATAGTAAATATTTAAGAAAGGTTTCGAGGAAAATATATCTTTCGTCTTGCATTAAATTTTGAAGTAAAATAATCCTTTATTATTAAAATCTTTGAAAATTTACCCTTTTAAGCAAAGTTTCTACGTATAAATTTCTTTCGAATATTCAGCATGAGCCATACGTCTATATGACTTTTTCCAAGGTTTTAAACCTTAATCCCAAATACTTTTCACGCACTCAACATTTTTCGACAAAACATAAAATCAATACTTTCAACACGTTTTATCCAACCGTAGCAAAATAATCCAATCACATTCGGCAAGTCCAACAAAATCCCTCTTAGTCCAAACCAAATCCATTAGTCCATTTACAAGTCCACTAATCCATTTTCTTGTTATTGGGCCTTATGGCCCATTAAGGTCTTAAGTACTTAGCCCGATAGCAAAACTTAGTCCATACCTCTTTACATAAGTCCAAAATTTAAACCAAAGCCCAATGGGCCTTAAGCCCATTAAGCCAAACCAAATATAAGCCGAAATCATATATATTTGTGGCTCAATAAGCCAAAACAATAGGCTATAAGCTCTTAATATATTAGTAAGTCGAAAACCAAATAAGCCATAAGCTTATTACATAAGCCGAAAACCAAATAAGCTAAAGCCAAAATATAAGTCGGAACCATAAGCTCAAAATAAGTCGAGTCCAACAAGCCAAAGCCAAAACCAAGTGGGCCGAGCCCACTTGTAGTGTCGGACCGAAACAACCAAACGGGCCCTTAGTTGGGCCGAGCCCAAACCGAAACCAAACATAACCCAACATCAAATAAGCTATATCCTAGCTTTTTAATAAGCAACACTTGATACAAGCCCCAAAATAAGTGATGCGGTCGTCGTAAGACTTCTACACGAAGTTTTACAACTCCCTCGGCAGAGTACCTAAGATTGTAGTAGTAGTATAGGCAAGACTCGGGAGTTGTTATCGTTCTCTAGGGGAATAGGTTGGGAAGGCTTGATCAAGGTCTAACAGAATTCTATGGGTTGAAGGAAAATTCTTTTTGTGATTTTATATTTTATGAAAGCAGGTAAAATTATATATTAGAGAAGTGGTTGGTTTTAGCTATTAAACTAAATATAAACTAAACTACTGGTGATAACAATATAATAAAAGACTGTGTTTATTTAATCATGTATTACTCCCTAAATTGCTTCTCTTAGTGTTGTTGCTTTGTCAAACTTCTGATAATCTATGTAGTTATTTCCTAAGTCATGAACAAATTACACGAACCCGCCGTCTATTTAATATTCCGTTAAGGCAACGCATAAGTAAGGTAGTATGAAGACTATTACAAGGCTCCTAAGAGTATATTAAATGTATTTGAAATATATTAAGAGTGGATCAACCATATAGGAGGCAAGGTAGTATGAAGGCTGTTACTCGATGGTATCCTTTCTACACAATCATATTTTCCTAGACATATCAACAGCGATACAGACAAAAGCTGGTTTTCTAAGACCTAACATGCATATTCATCACAAGAAGCAACACCACTAAGATGTTTCATACAATCATAAATAAACACAATAGAGGGTTTAGCCAAGCATGTTATAGATAAAGCAAGAACAGATAAGAATCACACAACAAGACATATTGAATGATTAAATAAGTCTTGCTTGATTAGAACATGAATTGAAGGAAGTACAATAGGGTTTTGAGGTCTTAAAATCGTCACTAACAGCAGCTAAACGAACTAGGGTTCGTACCCTCTTTTTATTCTAAAGTTGCACACCTAAAACCCTAATTTCGGGTTTGTATATATAGGAAAATCGCTGCGACGGTGTCGCGTTTTAATCGTGACGCCGTCATGACAAGAATATTCTAGATAATGGGTTGGGTCGTACAATCTCACACCATCTTGAGATCTTGTGATGTCATCTTGGATATCGTTGTGACGGTGTTACGTGTAATCTGTGACGCCGTCTCCAGCTTCTGAGGAGAAATTCTTGAGCAATGTTGGTGTAGGTTTGTAGTCTTGTCCGTTTCTTCTCCAAATGAGCCCAAGTCACGTGTACTTCTTCCAAATTCCTTCCAAATGCAAAATATCTGAAAAGGAACGATTAAGTACCTATTTTGGGCATAAACACATGATTTAGGGGTTTAAACGGCCCCGAAAAAGTGTATAAAATGACACCTCATCAAATACCCCTACACTTGGGATTTGCTTGTCCTCAAGCAAATGGGCTTTTCTACCTAGACAGTAGCAATACGAGGGTCATTTTTACCTACTCTTTAAAAGTAATTTACAACACAACCTTCTAGACCTCGTAATTAAAAGCACGGAAAGTACATACTAGCACCTCACATAAGTGTTTGGGATTCTCTCTTTTTCTCGGGTGTATAATAAATTATAACATAAAGGGGGAAATGGAAAATCAACATTCACTACCTGTCATAGCATATAAATTACCATAGGCTTGGTAAAGGATCAAACCTCTACAGCTAGGCGCAAGATTATTCATTACTATCTAAGAGGTCTTTTTAAAGGGTTGTGAGGGTGTAGGTGTAAGATAACATATAATGGAAACGGAAACAGATGGGATACATTTGGGTGGCTTTAGGTGAATTTAGAGTGGAAGGGTTAGCTAATTATTTACACGAATACACTTTGGTTTGGTTGCCCAGCCAAGACTCAGACGAAGATATACAAACTCTACACAACTCTACATCAATCTCTTTCTTTTTATTTTCTCTTTTTTTTAATAACATAATACATCATAACTTGGGGTTTATAACACGTACCCCTACACTTGAGCTTTTACATGCTCGATATTTACAATCTAACTAATGACCCGATTTGAGGTGGATCAAAATAACATGGAGATCATCTAACAAACGTATAGGGGTATTGTGACTTAACATTTTTCCCTATTTCGTCCGCGAAATAATAATACTACCTGAATCCAACGTCCCAAACATTATTTACAAGGTTAAGGACTTGCAACCGTGTAAAAAGCGAGTACATACAAGGCAGGCTAAGGCGATTTGGGTGTAACGATTGGTTTAAGGGTGAACAATGTTTTTCATTAATAGTCCCACTTAACCAGAAAATTACGAGAACCGTGAAAAAGGATAGGCTCGGAGGGTTGTACAAAGGGTATCCTGCACTAAAGGTGAGTGCATAGCAAGGGTGTGGGATAGTTATATGATCGGTGTGACCATCATAACAATTACAGGTTTAAAACATGGGTTAGTCCTAGTGCCTCTTATGAAGCAAATCCTAGTACTTACTATGCGGTCTTAGGATGCATCACAAAAACAAGTTCTAGAATTTAACATACTACCAGTACACTCATATAATTTAATACCGATCTCAATGCTCCAGAAAAGGCGACGAAGACCACACGTACACATCCGTAACGACGGAATAGACACATGTGTCTGCTCACTCCTTAACTAGAGAAAGCTAAAAGTATAAACTATCTCGGGCATCAATAATAGATACCTGAATTTCTAAAGATCTAAAGGCGAACCTCAAATTTTTGAGGTGGAATTCTGAAGGTTATTGTGCTAGTCATATAAATTCCTATCCATGAGACGCTATTAATACTCGATTTTCATCGGTATGTGTCATAAAAAAAAATAAATTTGAGTAAAAATTACCTCTTATGCTATATTTCGATATATTACCCATCATTTTAAGGACAAAGCAAATGGCAAACGAAAGAATAGTTTATAAGTCTTATTTCCCCCCTACACTTAAGTTGAACATTGTCCTCAATGTTCTATAAAGGTACCCGTAAAAACGAATAAAGGGAAAAGAAAACAAGGAAAAGAAACTAGTACTCCCCTGGTTTGCTCAATAATAGAGAAGAAACATGCGATAACTGGTTAAATCGTCATCCAAGAATCGTCCAATGAAACTTCCTAAGAACTTCCAAGCTTCTTCTTATCAAATATAACATGTAATCAAAGACAAAGACAACTATACCAAGCATAAAATGTATGATATAATAATATACAATTATGAAATTAGGGTTTGACTCGATAAAGCAGTAAAGATAAGATGAGAGAATTGTCAAACTCGTTGGTTTTGCAGGTTTATAACAGAAGAGTACATGTTATGTAAGTTTTATTTTCAAAAATAATTAAAAACTTTAAGTTTTCTGGACCTGGGCGTTTGACGCCGTCAGGGTTTTCGTGAACCCGTCACAGGTGTCGTGGTGAC
>BQNB010126218.1:0-19637 GCA_026074375.1 Tanacetum coccineum
AAAATAACTCGTGTTACATGCTACTATGCCAAAATCTTAATGCACATGTAACAATCATATGATGGATGTATAAGGTGTTCTATTAACCCCATGGGTCACCCCGACACCATACCCAACTTTAACCACTTTATTACCAAGTTTCACTAGTTAGTCACAATTTGTTCAAAACTGTAGTATTTTAACGTGATTTAACGTACTCAAAACCTATACTTACTGACCTTCATAATTCATACCAAAAATCACCTATGTTCATTTATGAGTATATTAAATACCTCATGATTCCCAAGACCATTTACATGCACAAATACTCCTAAGAAAATCAAACTTCAAAATAGTCCCAATTCAGATCTGTTTGCACACTAAAAATTTTAGACCTAAAAACCATACTTAGACTCCAAATCAGAAGCTCTCCTTTGGGGTATTTCTAATAGACACATAGAACTAAACTCCTGTAGAAGGGATAAGCATAAATTATAATTTTAAGTGGGGGTTTTTTTACCTTTCATAATTGACTTAATCTGACCCAGTTTTTATGCTTTGGACAACTTTTATTGGCAACCAACGTTTGAATGACTTCACGACCTCAAAATCTTCGAGGACGGATGTTTGTGGAAACCAGGGGACTCTCGGAGCTAGTTCATAAGGCACTAGAAAACTTGACAAAACTATTAATCAGCATTGAGGATATAAGCCAAACAAAGAGCCCTAAATTCTACCCCAATCTAAAATCAAAATTATAAAGTGATCTATAACACTAAGAATACACCCATATGATCCTAATTAAACACCTATTCATTTATAACATGTTTATTATATCATTAATTACAATGTTATGGAAACCACTAATTATCCTCATAATACATTATCACTTGTTTTTAATGTAATTAACTCAAAGGATTAAAATTTATACTTTATATCTTGATTCTTGAAAACAAAATCAACCAAACTTGAAAAAAAATATTTTTCTTAATTTCATACCTTTTGATAAAATTCAGCTTGGGACAATTGATAAAATTAGGGGGAGATGGGTTTTTGGTATTTTAGGTTTACAAAAAGGTTTAAGATAGTATATTTTACAATTTTAATTAGTGTTTGGATTTATTTGTCTTTTTTTTCTTCCTTTCTTTTTTGGCATATTTTGCCCTTTATAGTATATATATATATATATATATATATATATATGATATTTATTTATATATATATATATATATATATATATATATATAATTTAAATTATTTATTTATTTATTTATTAATTACTTAATTATTTGCATTACTTTAAATTTTTATAAAAACCTAAGCTTATTTGAGTATACCTTTTTGCGTAAACGCAATTTACTAGACTTTTAAATTAAATAACTTTTCATTTTTATTTTAACCTAACTTTCCAAAAATAGAAATTCACCTTTCATTCTTATTTTAACAACTAACACCTATTCATACCTAAAACATTACTAAACACATAATACGTATACGTAATATTAATAACGGATATATCACTAAAGCTTTTAAATCACATAACTCGAATTTCCTTGTAAACCAAAGTGAACGAAAGAATTCAAGACTAATTCTCACAAGAACATTCCAATATCATAGAGAATGATCATCACTTCATTAGATTGACTACCAATTTCTCTCATAGTATCGTTAATGCATTATAAAACATTATATTCACATAAACCTCATTCATTGTATAGATACCATAAGTCAACTCTTATTGGTTTGACTAAACCTGCTCAAGTCATAGGTTGTCACAAGATACATACAAAAGTCCTAATAATTGATCATAGAGATATTCTTAAACATCATCAACATCATCAATTCTTTGACTAAATGGGTCTTTTCCTAATCAACTGAGTAGAAGAAGACTGCACATCAGGTGTTGTCGAGTAGTTTTATTCATATTCGCAGCTACATATTTATCTGTTGATTATTATTCTTCCTTCTTACTGTGTTACATGTAATCCTAAGAAGAAAGTAAGTTCTCTCATAGAACTCATCTGAAACTTATCCTTCATATAGCTTCATCAAATTGCAGTACACAGCTCATTGTTTATTGAGACAAATTTTTTGTCATCAAATAAACTTGTACAAGAAAAAATATTCCTTTTTGCTTCTTTGATTAAAAAAAGGTCTCATCTATATTACCTCTTTTAACCCATTGCTCTACAAATAGTTAGCCATGGTTTCATACCATGCTATTGGAGCTTGATGCCAACCACTTTTAGTACCTTTGGAACCTTGTAACTTGTCTGGATGGTTAAGATCTTTATATCTTGGTGGTTGAGTAACATAAACCTCTTCCTCAATGGGTTTCATATAAGATTGAACTCTTTACTTCATTTGAAATAACAGGAAAAACCATAAAAGATGCATAGGCTAAAAACTATCTTTATTGCCTCTCAATTCTTGCCACAGGAGCCAAAAATTCTTTATAGTTTATACCTTCTTCTTATATATGACATGTGCAAAACACCAACCTTGCTTATCCTTATCTCAATCCAATCTTTTCATCTTTCATGTTTCTAAAGTCCCATTTGGTTCAACTGTCCCTTTTCCTTTAGGCAAAAATCCACATGGTTTCACAAACCGTTGGAGCTTGAATAGCAGATGTTCTTCCTGCATGTGCTTCCACAGGAACAATCAGTTAGAGTTTTGCAATGCTTGTATGGTTCAATTTATGATATGAAACAAGCCATATGAAAAAGTATTTAGGGATTTCATGTGTTTTTTGTTCATACATCTGCACTAAGAAAACCCTTGTTCAGAAGTAGAGTTTGTATTCGTCTTGTCTGATTTGTGGTCTTCACATCACAATCTCATTTTTTAATTGGGTGATCTTTTTTTTGTGGTTTCTCGTATTGGTGAGTGGTTGGATACTGTTTAGATTAGTGATGTTCCCATGATTCAACTTCGGGTTCATCTTCAATCACTAAGAATCTCAACATGAGGGGTCTCGAGTGTATGGACTGCTCCCAATTTAAAATGTCTTTAGGGCTATCTTGTCATATGAACTAGGCAGTATTAACTGATGGATCAACAATATTAAAAGTGTTTAAAACGGACTATTTTACTTTGGATTGGCAGTATTTGACATTTTTCTAGCAGACATTAACTTCCTTGGACTGCTCATATCTTTAGACTTATCTTTTTTCATTCCTCTCAATATGTGGACCATCTTCAAACTGCTTTTTTGTCTTCAGCAGAATATTTTGGTTCCAATTAGCAACTTCCTTAATGGTTAAATCAAAAGTAGTATGTAGCTATCTTTCACAAATTGGCATCTCATGATTGCATCTTGACTGATTTCTTCTTTCTGAGTAAATGTACCTACATTAAGTTCTCCTTGTGTACATGTAGATTCATTTGAGATTGTACCTGCAGCTACTGGTACATAATTCATAGATTGGGTTAGAGAATCAATATCAAACAACCACTTTGGACCATTCCTTTCTATCATAGGCTTATTCTCTAAAAACCCAATATGCAAGTTTTCTTCTACCCTCCTGGTACTTGTGTTGTATACCCTAAAAGCTTTTCTACTTAAGGAATATCCAACAAAAACCTTCATTACTTTTTCCATCAAACATGCCTAAATTGTCGAAAGTATTAAGAATGGTAACATGACATTCAAATGGTCTCATAAAGATTAGAGCTGGTTTAAGACCTCTAAAAAGTTCATAAGGTGTCTTGTTATGAGGCTTGACTACTAAGACCCTATTCTGTACATAGCAAGCAGTATTAACTGCTTTAGCCCAAAATGTGGTAGGTAACTTAGAGTCAGCTAACATGGTTATAACAGCCTCAATTAGTGTCCTATTCCTCCTCTCAGCCACTCAATTTTTTGCAAGGAGTCTCTGGCTAACACTGTATTCCCACTCCAATAACCTTTTTCTCTGCAAAAATCATCAATAACTTTATTCTTTAATTTTTTTCCTTTATCAGCTCCTGATTATTTTCACTTTCGTTTCCACTAGGTTTTCTATTTCTTGTAAAGTTCTTGAGAATCTCATGGTTTAATCCTTAGTTGTTACAAAAGACACATATAAACCAAGTAAAACCTGCTATTATCTCAGTGACTACTAAGCTCATACATTCTTTATGCATTAAACTTCTCACTAAGGTTGGAACCAATCAAATCCATATGAAGCAAAATAACAAAGGTTTGTAATTGGTTTCAGAAAACCTTGATTACAAGAAGCTCTGTGTTGCTTCCCTTTATGGACAAGCAACACAGGTGTGGTCATTTTCAATACGTTTATAGGAATCCTCTTACAAGTTTATCCTTAACAAGCATATGTATGTTGTTAAAATTAATATGATCGGCAGGCGCCTCGTTGATGTTGAAGCATTGATTTGTCTCAATGTAGATACTTGCAAAAAGGACAATTATACTTTCTTACGCAGGAATCCATATATCGTCTTCATGTAGTGCAAAATTGTCATGTTGTCCTTTTTAGGATTTTTAAGATAGTATATGATTTCATCAAGGGCAACGCTTTTGTAAAATTTAGGTGATAAGACAAGACATTCAGTGTACAGTAAATAGGACATAGTAGTCTTTTTGTCACACAATCTGTGAGATTTAAAAAGGCTTGAAATTTTACTCATGGAAAAGTATAAATCTTCCAAAATCAAGGCTTTATTTTAAGTGTTCCTTTACCAAAAATTCTACCACCATGTGCTCCTCCCCTAAATGTAACATAACCTCCATCAAATTCCTTGAAATTATAAGTTATAAGCTTTATTCCCAGGTCACAGTTACCTTGAGCGTCCTTTGTCAATTAAATCCTGTGTCATCTGTTGTGCTGCCCTGCACCTATGAGATAAGGTAATTAGGTTCCTTTGGGGACCCAACCATTACTACTTGGATCTGCCTCGTGCATCATGTAGTTGGTTTCCTTCAGGTTGATTGATGCATATCAAGTTGGTAGGTCTAGTAAACCCAACATGTTGAGGCTTTACAGCATTTTGCCTGATTAACCCTTCCAGATTTACAAATGATGAATGTGGCCTAGCAGTATTAACTACTTTTGGCCTAGCAGTATTAACTGCTTTTGCCTTGGCAGTATTATTTTTTGGGTAAACTTTTTGTTAATTAATACTATTTTTGATTGATAGGGCCTTTTTACAGTTGACTGTGCTAATTTTGAAAAATGTGACATTGGTTTAGCACTAAAAACTGTAGATTTGGGATGAGCAGTATTAACTGTCCTAGCAGTATTAAATGGTTTTAGGCCAGTTCTCATTAAAATTGCTCTTGGGTACCAAGTTCCTTTGAGAATTAGGGTGAGATTGTTGGTAGTATAGTTGTAGTTACCCTGTTATATATTACCATATACCATTCTTTCCCTTTTGGTATTACAATTAAGCCTGCCCACATGATCTAAACTCCAAATGAAAGGCAAGCTTGTTATAAATCACATAATCACTTCTAGTTGATTAGACTCTTTTCCATTCTAGTTTCATTTATTGCCCTTGGACTTTGTGTTCTATACATTCAGCATAACCTACTGACTTTTTTAATAGTTTTTCATTGATTTGTAGGTTTGACTAAAACTCTATATTTTTATCACAAGAAAAATTAGTTTCTTTTCAAAAATTAAGTAAAGGACTCAACAAAGCTACTTGTATCTTCTGGATACTTGTTTCTTTTACAAAAGAGTCATTTAAATTTTCCTCTCAGATTCATTGATTTTTTTCACAAACAATGTTAATTCTTGTCTTATATCTCAGAACCTTAACTTTTGAATTCAGGGTCTTTGTAAATTCATCAAGACCAGAATATGACACATCAAAGCTTTTTAGGTCGATTATAGATTATAGGTTGGGGCAGACGGTAAACATAACATTATACACCTACCCTTTTTACTTTTGTCAATTATTTGACTCCTTAACAATTATCTAGGCATCTTTGATGGCATTATTAAATTTCTCAATTTTTAAATTTAATGGCCCTCTTTTTTCTTACTTAAACTTTTTCAAACTCACTTTTAAGCATTAATGCCCTCTTTTTCTTGCTTAACTTTTTCAAACTCACTTTTAAGCACATTTATTTCATAGTCTTTGCAAGCTACTTCCCTTTTAAGAACTGCAACTTCTTCACTAAAAAGAACCTCATTCTTTCTATATGTGATAAGTTGTTCTTCTACAGTTGCTAAACCTCTTTTATAAGTAGCTGCTGTAAATTCAGTTTGATTAAGCTTAACAATTAAATCATCACACTGTTTCTTAAGAGTTTCATAGTTTTTCAGACAAGTTTTAGTGCAAGTTTTATCATTGTATACCTCAGAGTCTGAAAACGCCATTAGAGCCATGTTTGTCTGAACCTGTTCTTCTGCCATATCACTCCAGTCAAAACCTACACCATCTATAGCCAACATTGCCTTTGAAGATGTGTCTTCATTGTTTCCTTGCTTCCTAGTGTTGTCTTGATATTTGAACTGACCCTCTTTGTTCCTTGGTGCTCTACATTCCCTGGCAAAGTGTCCCATCTTGTGACAGTTGAAACACTCTACCTTGGATTTATCATACCCAGCAGTATCATTAGCATTAATGAAAATTTTCTTTCCTGTTCTCTGAAAGTACCTTTTTGCCCTCATACTTAGCAGAGAGAGCTGCCACTTCAAATCTATTGCTTCCAGATCATCTTCATGAATTTGCTCTAAGTCCTGCTGTAGGAGATTAGAACCATTGGGATTCTCAACCATGAAAGCATACACAGTATTATCACTAAAGTTAGCAGTACTAACTTGAGGACAAGCAGTGTTAATATTAGGGCTAACAGTACTAACTTCATATGCAGGATTAGCAGTATTAACATCATTAGTACTGCTAGTGCTTGGAGCAGTCATAAAGGCTAAGTTTTGAGCACCAACAGATTTCTTTACATCTTGTTCAACAATTTTGAAGTTGTTGTACAAATCATCAATGCTCATTATTTTAATATCAGCCTTATTCATCCAGACTACAACATGAGTATTCCACTTAGGAGGCAAGCTTCTCATAAATTTTGAATTTAAGTCTTCCTGAGCGATGACCACATCCAAAATTGCAATCATGTTAGGAATTTTGTAATAGAGAGTTACTACTAGTAGGTATGTAGTTCCTACTGGTAGAGTAAACAGTTCCTGCTGGTAGTGTAGTTCCTACTGGTAAGGATAGTAGTATAGTTAGTACTGGCAGAACAAAAGTTATTCCTGCTGGTAGTACAATATTAGTCCTGGTAGTATTATGCTTACTCCGGGTTGTTAGTAAAGTTAGTTAGTGATAGGGATATGCATGAGATATCCTAGGAAGTGATAACCCTTATCACTTTAGCTTTTAGTTAGGGTTTCATGTGTATTTAAGAAACTTACGGCTTGGATGAAGGTAACTGATTGATTCATTAGAAAAACACATTTATTATCAATAGAAAAGATCCATAGAGGATCATTGTTTAGTAATTCTTTAACTCTGTTGTTTATATTCCGCGTTTATAACCCACATCTCATACTCACCCAATTTAAGTATGGGAAGCTTTGTAGTAGTACCACTATTTGTAGATTCAAACTCCATGTCTTCTAGATCAAAGTTTCTCAAGGCTCATATTTGGATTAATTGAAGAATTGGTTACGAAGAAGGTTGTTTATTACTTATTTGACGGTGAAGTAGAATTACTTGGGTACGTGTTTTATCATATCTTAAACGGCTTTACAACGTTTAGAGATAACTTGTTCGTGCTTAGAAACGATGTGACGAAGACTTGACAAATCTAGCAAAGGTGTGTGATCTACAAACTTATGGTGCTCAATGCTCACATTTGCTATCACTTTAAGGAGTTACGTTGTTGTGCTCAGTGTCTCATAGAAGATGAGGATTTTTGTCAAGAGGTTGCGATCTACTTATATTTCACAGATTTATTTATAGTTTTGACGTCACGGGGTGGATAGTACAAGATATAAGACACAAGTTTGGGTTATTCTACTTCAACATCAAGTTCGTTATACTTAGTTTTCTTCATCAGTGATCATTACATAGAGCCTACAGAATTGAAGATTCAAGAAATGGTTAACACATAGGTGGTTTCAAGGGAAGCTTTTTGTTAGAATGTTTAACCATTTACATGTGCATCGAGGTGAGGTTTTTAACTATGCTAGTCATTATTACTACTGCTGAGTAGTGAGTTTTACTATCAAGTTCATTTTTCTATGGTGAATGCTTAATGGTGGGTAATTTGAGGAGTTAGAAGGCTTGGATTAGAAGTGTGATATTGGTTTGTAGTGGTCAAGATCAAAGTTGCTTACATTCATAAGCCCCCTATTGAATTATGACAAAAAGGGGAAGAAGATGTTAACAGGTACAATTGGCAACTTATAGATCCTTGGTGTGACATGATACAAAGGAAATCTACTTAAGAGAAAGTTTTGTTTCATTCAGGGAGATTGTTGGAAACACGAAAAGTGTCGGTCACTTCCAAGTTGTAACAGGTCTTAGCTCGTAGTTAGTATAATGATTAGATTAGTAATCTAGTCCGGCCCAAGGCCCATGGGAGGCCCAACTTAGCCCATGGCCGGCCTCCATAGGACCTATATAAGTCCCTCTCCTAGCTTGGAGAGGGTTGGTTGTTCCATTTTTCCATATCTCATTTTATACAATTCATCCATTTTCCATCCAATCTCTCTCTAACATCACAACCCACATCTCACTCTTGTTCTTGGTTTGATCTTAAGATTACTAGTATTCTACAATTGGTATCAAGATCCCGGTTAGTGGTGTGTTTAGTTTTTGTGTTTGATTTGTGTTTAAAAACCTTTACAAAGAGCAAAATAGTGATTCAAATTTTTTTGGCTTAAAAACCTTAAAGTTTTCATTTTTATTGTTCCTATAGGGTTAGTAACACTAGTTGTACAAGAATTTTTTGCTATAAAAAAAACAATTAAAAACGTGTTTTTTTTGTTTTGAAAAAATTTGAGTTTGTAATGTTGGAAACCGAACGAAAGATTATCGAGTAGTTGGGATTCGAACGAGTTAGATTCCGAAAAGGAAACCGAACGAGTAAGCCGAACAAGTCAACCGAACTAGCATATTCTAGTTTGAACCGAACGAGTTCCTTCCTAGTGACAACCGAACGAGTTCCTTCCTAGTGACAACCGAACGAGTTCTTTCCTTAGTGATCAATAATCCGAACGAGTTCCTTCCTAGTGACAAATTCGTAATCACCGAACGAGTTCTTTCCTAGTGACAACCGAACAAGCAGGACCGAACGAGTAGGACCGAACTAGGTGTACTTTGACAATCGAACTAGTGATAACCGAACTAGCAGGACCGAACGAGTAGGACCGAACGAGGAGAACCGAACGAGTTTTGTTAAACCGATACTAGCTTGTTTTTGTCATAAACGCGAACTAGTGAAAATAAATTAAGTTTAAACTTAACAAACTCAATTTTTTAAATTATACGGTTATTTCTTTGACTTGTAAAATCCCGTGAAACAAACACTTGTTTTCCCGGTTTTGTCAAGAATTGTAAAATCCCGTGTAGTTTCATTTCAAGACTCAACAATCACGTAACCAAACACAATTTCTTTCTACCACCGATCGATCAATTTGTAATCTTTTGATACCACAATGACGACTCTTGCTGGTGATAAAATCACTTTTTCTGGAGGAGACAAAACAAAACACCGATGCTTGAAAAACACTTGTTATGATCATGGAAAAAGCAGAATGGAACTTTATATGATGAATAGACACATGGAAGAATGGATTTTGCATCTGTATTGAAAATGACCACTTGTTTGGCCTTCAATCACTGAGGATGGAGTAACAAGGCTTAAGGAATATGTTGAACTGACTAGCTGAAGCCATTCAAGCAGATTGCGACATCAAAGTGTATACATCATTCTCCAATGGACCTACACTGAAATCTATGCTATTGTGAGTCAAATCGTGTGCAAAGGATCTTTGGAGAAGATTAAACGCTAATGCAAGGAACGTCATTAAAAAACAAGAACATGGAGTGCAAGCTGTAGATGAATTCGGATAAGTTCACTTACAAGACGGAGAGACGTTACATGAGTAATACTTGAGGTTCACGTAATTACTCAATGATATGAACCCCTTTTACAAGATGCCATTGGAGCAGTTTCAAGTTAACAACCAAGTTCTTAACACTCTTCTGATGTGGAGCAAATTTGTTATGATGTTAAATTGGTCCAAGACTTGCACACTACCAATGTTGATCGCTTCAATGCTTACATGCAAACAACATGATTATGACATGCAAATGAAGTTCGTTTGATGCATGAACGCAACTACCCGTGATCCTCTTGCTTTAGTTGCATCTCACCAATTAACTCAGCCAGCTTATCAATCTCATCTACACACTCACCCAAAGTTCAATCTCAACTTCACGTTTCACCATATCAGTCTTCACAGTTTGTTACACCTTATCAAACTCAACAATTCACAACCAATCAATCAACACCTCTTTCAATTACTTATCCAATCAAATATGAGTTCAATCCACCGTTCACCCCAAATGTTTATTCTCAACCCAAACCATAAGCACAATTGGAATATGCTCCCACAGCCTATCAACAGCAACAACCTGAATTTTCCCAACCAGACTCCAGTCTAGTTGTTCCAGTGTTCCAGAAAGGGGATGATCCAATTGATGCAATTAATCACATGATGTCATTCTTAACTGCTGTTGTAACATCCCGCTATCCTACTACCAACAATCAGCTAAGGACTTCTTTTATTCAAACTCGTCAACAAGCTTACTAATCTATGATGGAAAAAGTAACTGTGAAACCTTTCAGGGAGACAAAAATACTTATGCTGCTGGAACAACGAGAAAATACACACCTGGTGCAAGTGGAAGCAACACGGGGACAAATGGATGGTATTTGTTAACAAATTGCAAAGGGGAGGGTCATTATTGCCAAGTACGTGTACTAAACCCAGCGGAAAAGGGTATGAAACATGGGTTCAACGATCAATGTGTTGCTGGTTCAAGCTTTTCTTTTCACAGCAAGTGGTCAAGCTTTTAACAGAGGAAGAAATAGCAACTTTTTGGCAGATCCAGGTACTTCCTTGCGTTCAACCTCTCAGTCAGTCATCACACACAATGGCTGCTTATAATGCCGATGATCTGGATGCCTATGACTCTGATTGTGATGAACTCAACTCAGCCAAGATTGCTCTCATGGCCAATCTCTTAAGGAATGGCTCAGATGCACTTACTGAGGTTGTCCAAATCGGCCTTTGGTATTTGGATTCTGGTTGCTCGAAGCACATGACCGGAGATCGCTCTCAGCTCACCAATTTTATCAGTAAATTCTTGGGTACAGTTAAATTCGGAAATGATCAAGTTGCAAAGATAATGGGTTTTGGAGATTATCATATTGGGAATGTTACTATTTCAAGGGTTTATTACGTTGAAGGACTTGGGCATAATCTATTTTCTATGGGACAATTCTGTGATTCCAATCTCGAAGTGGCTTTTCGTCAACACACATGCTTCATTCGCAATCTAGAAGGTGTTGATTTACTGACAGGATCTCGAGGGGATAACCTTTATACACTCTCACTTGGGAATATGATGGCATCCTCTCCCATTTGTTTATTGTCAAAGGCGTCTATAAACTAAGTATTGGTTTTAGTCGATATGCATCTGTCGTCATCTCACTTATCTTTGGTGCTATCAATCATCTTGCGAGACATGGACTTGTACGAGGTCTCCCTAAGCTAAAGTTTGAAAAGGATCACTTATGTTCTGCATGTGCATTAGGCAAAAGTTCAAAGAAACCCCACAAACCCAAATCTGAAGATACCAATCAAGAAAAACTCTATCTGTTGCATATGGATCTATGTGGGCCAATTCGGGTCTAGCGGTGAGTTAAGTCGTTTACCTCTTTTCACGAGTGTCAATGGAAAGAAGTACATCCTCGTTATTGTTGACGACTACTCTCGATTTACATGGGTAAAATGTTTACGATCAAAAGATGAGGCTCCAGCTTTTATTATCAATTTTTTGAAGATGATCCAAGTACGGCTTAAGGAAATAGTTCGTCGCATCAGAACAGATAATGGAACTGAGTTTGTTAATCAGACGTTGCGTGAATATTATGAGAAGGTTGGCATCTTCATGTAACATCAGTTGCACGACTCTCATAGCAAATCGGTGTTGTTGAAAGACGAAATCGTACGCTAATGAAGCAAAGCCCGCCACTATGTTAATTTATGCAAAAAGCTCACTTTATCTCTATGGCCGAAGCGGTAGGTGCACAGCCTTGTTATACCCAAAAATTGTTCCATAATTACGTCGTCGTTCACAGGTAACACCTTTTGAGCTTTTACACGACAAACCTCCTAATAATCTATCGTATCTACATGTGTTTGGAGCACTCTTGTACCCAAACGATAATGATAGTGAGAATTTGGGCAAGTGACAATCCAAGGCTAGATATTGGTATTTCATTGGATATGCACCCAAAGAATGCATTTCGGATTAAAAGACATACAGACGAATAATTGAAACCATTCACGATTCGATTTTGATTGAGTGGACCGCGTTGGATTCTGAAAACTCAGCAGTTCAGGACCAGCACTTCATGGAATGACTCTGTATTGATCAGTTCAGGACTCGTTGCAAATCTCCTTCTTCAACACCATTTGTACAACCTTCGAGAATGACTGGGATTTGTTGTTTCAACAATGTTTGATGAGTCATACTTCCCTCGACTAATTGTTGATTTACAAGCACCAGAAAGTAAGTCATTGCTTATTCCTGAAGCAGTTGCACCTGAACATGATTGTATCAACTGGCTCATGTTGGGAGACAAATTTTAACCAAACGACTAAGTGTCGTTTCTGCTGTTAGACATAGTCGTTCCTGCTGACAGTTTAAATAGCATTCCTGCTGATAATGTTCCTGCTGGCAGATCAAGTAGCATTGAAAAATGATTTGGAAAACAATGGCGCAAGTTTCGTAATTTAAATCGTCCGTTAAGTCGCTCAAACGAGTCCCGAACCATTATTTTATAAAATAATGCACAACATTTACACTATTAGTCCCTGTGAGATAATTATATAATTGACCCTAAACTATTAATGTTGGAACTTATTGAAAACGACTAAGTGTCGTTCCTGCTGTTAGTAATGTTCGCTTCTGCTGATAGCATTAAGTCATTCCTGCTGACAGTTCAAGTAGCATTCATGCTGATTATGTTCCTGCTGACAGAGATAGAATCTGCTGTTTGTTATTTATAGACGTAATTAATGTAATTAAGGAATTATAGTTATCTCATTAATATAGGAATGAGATAAATTAGGAAGAGATTGATATTGATGTATATCTCTTACGAGATTTTAGTTTTCTTGTTGACCAATTTAGGGTTTCTTCTCTATAAAAGAAACCTTTAGCATTAGGGATCAACACCGATTGAAAATTAGAAAAACAATTTATTATCAATAGAAAGATCCATAGAGGATCGTTGTTCATATAGTTGTTCTTCTTTATTGAATTGTTTAGTTTCCGCCTAAACATTTGCTAGAGTCTCTCACGTATGTGCTTGTGATTACATAAGTACTATACAACCACAAAGGCTAGAAGATCTATCTAGTACCAGATCCTAACAATTAACTACTTGTCACTTTTATTTTAAAAGTTTATTATAAATATAAATTTTAAAATATTTCATTTCATTTTTCTAATAGTTTCGCAGCTGCACTAGCAGTTCTCGTTACCAGAGTGTCTCAAAGCAGACAACAAGGTAAGAGTGAATCAGATAGTTACTATCTTTCTGATTAAACCGTCAATTCATTTATTGGACCAAATCGATATCCAGTTGACACAAGCTTGATCCATATAGAATCTTGCAAGCCACCTACCAAGAGCTTGTTTGATGTTGGCTTAAGCAGGATTTCCATTCGTTATTATGAATACTAAAGAGCATCACTCTAAATGTTCTGGCAAAATCACAAGGATAATGCGTAAGACTTTTGTTAACAACTGTGAACATAATGATGTTCAACAATGTCTGGAATGGAATGTATCTAATGAGATTTATTTAATGATTCCTTGGCTCTAGACTCTATTTGGTGCATATGGATTTAGTTAAATCGGAGGCTAGAGCAGACTGCCACCTATTCAATATTAACTAACTTGGAGTGAGAAAGTCAATAGAAGTCGTGTGTATCTCCGTGACAAATGAGAAAAGTGTCTGTTAAGAGAAACTTAAATGGCTGGGTAGGGTTGTGCATTGCATCACTGGGTCCATGATGTCATTCTTCAATATCAGAATTCATCTTTGTGAAAATCGATAGATTATGTATTGACCCGGTTTCTGCCTAAATGTTTGTGGAGGGCTGCTTTCTTTACACCCTTTATCCATACATTTTTTTAATTCTTCAACCCCTTCAATGCTTACCAAGACGTCATTACTAACACCTTGTTGTGATTGTTCCAGTGTTAGCTCAATCTTAGTCGGCATTATTCCCGTATTCTTTCATCTCCAATCATACCTAAGGACTGCTATTTCTAACTATGGAGTGTCCTTGGATAGATCCCTCCGCATCTGGTTGGATCATAGGACTAATATCTAACCTAACCACCTTATGACTTCAGAATCGTCGTGAAATTAAGATGTTGTTGGGTATAAGATCGAACCATAAAACCTTTTTCCGTAGAGTATAAAGCACTTAGAGTCATTTAGATCACTTATTATTTTCAAGATCACATTTTAATTACATTTCTCCCCTTATTTTAAATACTAATTCACTTAGTTTTTGAAATACCATGTGATTAAAATTTGTCATGAAAATTTTGTGGAGAAAACTTTTATACTTAGCATGAATTATATGGAACATGAACTTGCTCCTCCTCAATTTTACATATGTTTGACACCAAAAAAATAATACCAAGTTGTAAAATGAATATAAAATTGAGGGTTAGCATTATTGAGCACACAATTTTGAGAGATTATGAATTGTCATAGAAGAATTCTTGAAAAATTATGCTCAACCACTAAATCATCTTATAACATACAATCTATTGAGTAGTCATTATTATTACAGATTTGTTATTAATAGATTTTTTGATAACGTTTTAATACATAAAATGTCATGTTCTGATGTATCCCAAATCATTAAAAATTGATTTTCGAAAAAACTCCCCCTCAAACCATGACTCATATGTTGAAAATTAGACACCAAATGGTATAAGAATGTACTTATAAAAACATTTGAGGGATCTGGATGATTGAACACCGACAATTATAAAAGCTTTTGAATAGTGCCTGAGAAATTCTTGAAAATTATGTTCAACATGTTTGACAAAACATCATGTTATAAGACTTCTCTTCTAACAAAGGATAGTGCCACTGAAACTTACACTCACCTTTGCCGTCGGTCCGAGTGTTTTGCAATCTGAGAGCAATTACAAAGTCATAAAGACAAAATTATAAAAGACATGTTATGAAAGCAATTGAAACTCTTGTCTCAAACTTCATTTACACAACACCGAGTCAATATTAATCGACATTTCTAGGTACGTAAATGTTATCGATTCCAAGAGACATGTCGAGAAGATTCTTTTTGAAATTTTTTAAATTTTCTGATTTTTGTATTTTCTTTTTTAAATTTTATATTTTTTGTATTTGGTTTTATAGGTTTTATATTTTTGTAATTTTTGCTTTCTCAAAAAATAATTTTACAAGACGAATTTAAAAGAATATAATCAACTATTCATATGTCAGAAACCTTCAAGTTCTGCTGGAGTCAAACAAACATTTCCATACCAATTCGTCTGACAAATACTGAAAACCTATCTTCGGGTAAACTTTTAGTAAATATATCAGCAAATTGGTAATAACATTCTGACAAAATACAATTCCAATTAAACCATTTTTCAACATGTTTCCTTGATGAAATGATTAACGAGTATATGATGTGCATGGTACATTAGTGTTGCACGGGGTTGCAATGAGATTGCTATGGCTGACTGAAAGTCACAATACAACAATATTTTGTTGTAGTTGAAGCCATAATCCTTAAGCTATGTCCTCATCTACATTACTTGAGCACAACTTGCAGATAACGCCACGTACTCTGCTCTCTGCTCAGAAATTGCCAGTACATTCCCCTGCTTCTTTGACACCAGCTGACTAATTTATCACCTAGGAATTGTATTCCTCTAGAAGTGCTTTTGCGAGTATCAATACATCCGGCATGGTCGGCATCTGAAAAAGCTATTAGTTCAAATCCAAAATCCTTCGGATACCAGAGTCCCTAATTAATAGGGTACCAACCCCTTGACGTATCGAAACACATCCTTATAACCTCTTGGTGTTTTTTTCAGTCGGTCTATTTGCTTAGATACCTTGCACAATAACATACCGCTTGCACTATGTATGGTCTACTAGATGTCAGGTACATGAGTGACTCAATTTTTACTACGGTAGTCAGTTTGGTCTACGAGTTTTCCAAAGTTTGCATCCAGTTTAGGTTTAACAGCCAATGGTGTACCAATGTGGTCACATTTATCCATACGATGCTTTTTTAGTATCTCTAAAGCATAATTGGCCTGGTTAGTAAAGATACCTCTTGGGGATTTGGTAGATTTGAAGTCCTAAAAAGAATTTTATTTCCCCCATTAAGGACATCTTAAATTTATTATGCATTAGTTTTTCAAACTTTCTAGAATATTTAGAGTTTGTTGACTTAAAAATTATGTCATCTACGTAAATTTGCACAAGCAGAATGTCCTCCCCATATCTTATCGTAAATAGAGTAGGGTCAATAGTACCTTTAGCAAAACCTTTAGACATCAGGAAATTTGAGAGTTTATCATACCAGGCTCTTGGAGCTTGCTTTAATCCATATAGATCTTTCCTTAAACGGTAGACTTTTTTAGGATGATCAGGATCAACGAACCCATCTGGTTGAGCAACATAAACCTCTTCCTTTAGTGGACCATTAAGAAAATCCGTTTTAACGTCCAACTGATAGATTGGAAAAGATTTGTATGCAACGTAGGCAACAAAGATCCGAACAGCTTCCAAGCGAGCGACTGGAGCAAATGATTCCTTAAAATCAATACCCTCTTCTCGAGCATATCCCTTAGCTACAAGTCAAGCCTTGTTGTGAATTACAGTTTGATCTTCATCCTTTTTGTTCTTCCATAACCACTTTAGCTTGATGACTGTCTTGCCAAATGGTTTGTCGACTAGTTCCCAGACTTGTAGTCTGTCAAACTGATGAAGCTCATCCCGCATTGCCTCAATCCATGCAAAATCAACCATTTCATCCTTAATGTTTTTCGGTTCAACAGTACTCACAGTGAGCGTAAACATACACATTTCAGGATCTGTTGCAAGTTGTCGTCTTGTTTGCACTGGCTTGGATGGATTTCCACGAACTTGTTATAACGGGTGATCTTTAGTCCATCAGTGTTCATATTAATGATGTTGGTAGAATGTATGCTTGTTTGACGAATCAACATAGCGAGTAAATGACTTTGCTTCTTCACATACCGGTGTACTGAAGATGTTGTAAAATTCATTCTCATCAATTTGTGCATCATCTAATTGAATTTCTGCTTGAATATCAGTGTTGTTTTCCTCAGCAGTTATAGCTGTTAGATTTATCAGTGCTGTTGTAGATTGAGCATTCATTGTAGGATGTGTGTCTTGTTGTTGAGAATTATTAGAGGGAGAAGAAGACTTAGGGACACTTGAATTTCCTATAGTGAAGAATTCATCATACAACGGACTGAATAAAAGATCTAACTCTTGTAGTAACGAAGCTGTTATATTTGCTGAAGGAGAAACATTTAGAACCAACGTTGAACTTGAAGGTTCATTGCTATGGTTGTGAGTTCCGAGTTTTGAACGGTTATGATCAGAGTCTTTTGTAGTTGGGGCACGAGGTTAGAGTTGTCATAATCTGACGCCTTTGACAATTCCTTGATTTAATCACAGTTGATATGAATGGATTCAACTATCAATCAAGTTCTCATGTTGTAGACTCTATATCTCTTTGACTGAGTAGAATATCCTACCAAAATGCATGAATCTCCTTTTTCTTTCATCTTGTCGAGGTTTTTACCATCTCTGGTTATGTAACAACTAACAAGTGCAACCAAAGATGTGAAGGTGTTTAAGAGAAGGTTTTTTGCCATTGATGATGTAATATGGTGTCTTTTCGTCTATGAGGATGATGAGAGATCTGTTCTGAGTGTAACATGCGGTTGCTATAGCTTCAGCCCAAAAGAATAAAGGAAGTTTAGAAGCTGAAAGCATCGTTCGAGTAGCCTCAACGAGAGTACGGTTCCGTATTTCAACAACGCCATTCTGTTCAGGTGTAGGAGGAGTGAAAGTTTGATGTTCAATTCCTTCTTCTTTAAAATAAGCATGGAGTTTCTCATTTAAGAACTCTGTGCCTCTGTCTGTACGAACAGTAATCACTTGAGCTTGAAGATTACGTTGAATCATCTTGAGAAAATCTTTAATTACTTCTGGTGACTCATCCTTGGTTCTTAGAAAGTGAGTCCAAGTGTATCGGGAGTAGTCATCTACAATTACCAGAATGTATTTCTTCCCATTGATGCTTTTAATCCGCATAGGACCACATAAGTCCATATGAAGCAAATTTAACCGTCCTTTCGAACTTGGAATAGTTTTTTTCTTGAATGTGCTTCTTTTTTCTTTACTCAGTTCACACGAAGAACATAGTTGATCCTTGATATATTTCAACTTTGGTAAACCAATGATAATATCTTTCTTTGAAAGAAAGTTAATGGTGTCGAAGTTAAGATGAGAAAGTCTTCGATGCCATAACCATGCTTGAGTTGGTGAAGATCAGCCATGAAACAGATTAGAGTTGGTGACGTTGTGTCTTGAAGAGATATTGCATATAGATCAGATCCACGATTATCAGTAAGTAAATCATTTCCATGAAGATCTTTAACAAAACAAGTAGATTTTCAGAATGCAACCTCCAAATCCTCATCACAAAATTGACCAACCGAGAAGAGATTCTGATTAAGTCCTTCGACGTAATAAACCCTATTGATCGTGATATTTCCTTGAACTAAATATCTATAACCAAGAATTGGAGCAAATTGATCATTTCCAAAATGAACGGTACCCAGATATTTCTTAACGAAATTACACAGCAACTTAAGATTGCCCGTCATATGCTTTCTGCATCAAGAGTTAACAATGAATAGGATGAGTTGCACAATCTGTAAGAGAATTAGAGGACAATGAAACATTTGACAAATTGGATCCTAAAGTATTTGTGATGTTCAAGACATTAGTTATCCTAGATGCATTATCTATGGTTAGACTAATACTTGTGTTCACATCTTCTTTCCTAACTTTAGGCACCCATTTAATTTTTGTCTTAGGAACCTATTTATATCTTGATGGGCATTATTTTTCTATCCACCATTTCCATGCCTTACTAGTTTTCTCATAAAGCATCCTATAGTAACTCTTGGATTTCTAGATAGTAGAGTCTGATGCAACTGTTTTCTTAGGGGGCGTTGTAACAGATTGGTTCGCTTTTCTTATGGGTTTTCTAGGTCTAATGGGTACTGCTTGAGGCTTCTTAGATCTAGCATTCACGTCATTCAAAAATTTAGAAACA
>BQNB010126219.1:0-19637 GCA_026074375.1 Tanacetum coccineum
CGAAGTTTTTATGGTCAAAAGAAGTCTAGAAAATGTTTTGCCAAAATTCTGCATTTATTTGAAAATAGTGGTTGCTGTCAGATTCCAAAAAGGGCATTTTTATCATTTTCTGGTCCGTTTCGGCCTTCGGCCGAAACATGAAAGTTGTTCGGAAGGTCGTTTTACTTTTTCGCGAGGATAACTAAGTCTAAAAATGCGTAATGACGGGTCAAAAAGCTTAGAATAAAATTCTGCGTTTTTTAATTGCATTAGATTCGAGAAAAGGGCATTTTGGTCATTTTATGTGTTGTTTCAGGTCTCGGGTAAAACTAAAAAGTTGTTCAGAATGTCGTTTTACTTTTTTGCGAAGATAACTAAGTCTAAAAATGCTTAATGACGGGTCGAAAAGCTTAGAGTAAGATTCTGCATTTTTTAGTTGCATTAGATTTGAGAAAAGGGCATTTTGGTCATTTTCTGTGTTGTTTCATGTCTCCGGTAAAACTAAAAAGTTGCTCAGAATGTCATTTTACTTTTTCGCGAGGCTAGCTAAGTTTAAAAGTGCATTACAACGGGTCGTTTTTGATGAGTCAGACCTAAGAAAAAACTTATATTTTAAAAAGTCAAAGATGGCGAAATTCTTAAGATTAGTCAATTAGTGTTTTACCAAATGATTAGGCGTAAAATATATTAACTAAAACTGAAATTACAACTAATAAGTTAGTCTTTAACTTTTGTTCGCGTCTAGATGTCTTAATCTTGATAATGGTTCAAAATGGGTACTTTTCATTAAAACTTCATATTAGTCCGAATGGGTTAAAATGGAATAAATCTTAAAGTGTAACACTTAGTGGGTATACGTAAGTAAGTTTGGCGCGCACATGGATTCTACAATATAAGATTTACATGTATGTCGGAATATATATATTTTATAGTTATGCAAAATATGCATTTTCTTATAATTATATTTTCTTATATGCGGACCACTATTATTATAGGCCACGATTGAGTTGTTGGCGTTCTTCTTCTTCATTTTTTGATTTTCTCGGTCGATACTTCTATTTACGGTGAGTTCTCACAGCCCCTCTTTTACATGATTTCAAATGTTTTGGGGTGAAAAGCATGATGTGTTTTATTTAAATTCTACGCTCATACTTTTAAGTATTTAAACTTTTGAGCATATTTGAACTTGAACTTGAACTTGATATGTATGTTGTTGTATGCTTGGAACCCGCCACTACTTTTAGCTCACTATATCCCCCTCAACGGGATGAGACGTTAGTACTTATGGATAGCGCTATTAGGAGATTAGCCCCTCCTCACTCCCCGCACAAGGGTGCATAGTACTAAGTGTTTGTGCCACACTATACAACTAGAACTTGATTAGATGTTTGGAACGGTTAGGCTGAATACGTTTAAGTAGTGCCTCGCATGAACACTATAGCATACATATATGTTGATATGATTTTGTATTACGTTACTTTATGTAACAGGAACTGTTTTGAAAACTTAAGTTGTTTTGGACTTTCGACTTGTTTGGAAACTGATATCGGTTTGGACAATTGTTTTTGATAACTTGCCATTGAGTTGGCAAACTATTATAGGACATCTACTCTTTTATAAAACTATATTCTGTGTACATAATCCTGAGAGCTCACCAACTATTTTGATAGTTGACCGTTTTTATCATGCTTTTCAGGTGATATTCTTAAGGTGAAAACTTAGTGCATTGCAATTGGACATATTCAAGATGTCTACTTTCTTTTAAGTTATTGTCATTTGTACTTTTTATACTTGTACTTGGAAATGTTGTAATTCGGATTATTTTGTTTTATCTTAATTCATGTATGGTGTTTTATCTATCATCTTGTGTGATATTTATTAATATGTTACACCTCGCGTTTCCGCCTTGGTAGGGTGTGACATAATATGTTTTTATTTTCTAAGATGTACATTTTATACCCTTTTCAAATCTTTTTGAAAACATATCATGATTGTTCAAAACAGTCACAAAGCAGAGACAACCAAAGGATCTCAGATGGTCAATATTTGATTTTTTCCAAACACCAACTCATACAGACACAAACCTTTTAACATAGAGGAGGGAAGTCTACTAATAATGTATGTGGTGGTGAGCACACATTCACTCCATAAGTAAAGAGGAATCCCTCGTGAAATAGAAAAGACCGAGCAACATTAAGAAGGCGTCTATGTTTCCTTTCAGCAACCCTATTTTATTAAGGGTTGTAAGCACATGACGTCTGGTGAATAATTCCATGTTGTTTAAAAAAGGAGTCCATGTTATTATTTGTAAAATGTGTTCCATTATCACTTCTGAAAAGTTAAATAGTTTTGTTGAACTTATTTTTAAGTAATTATATAGCTCAATGACATTTGATGTGACTTAATCTTTGCCTTTTAAAAGATATAACACACTGCTCTGGAATAATCATCCACAACAGTTAAGAAGCATTTGTAACCTTCTCTACTTGTGATTTTGTAAAGTCCCCAAACATCAAGATGAATGGTGTCTCCTAAGTTAGTGGTTTTGTGATCACTAATGAGAAATGGTTCTCTAGTCTGTTTGGATTGATGACATATGTCAAAGAGGGCATAGTCACCATTACCTCTATTGTCAATCCTGTCTTTTAAGGCATTTAAGACTTGGTTAGATGGATGTCCAAGTCTATTTTTCCATAAAATGTTTGAGTGGCATTCATGTTGTTGCATTTTATAAAGGTTTCACGTTTATTATTAAAATCAAGATGATACAAACCTCAATGTTGATGATCGTTGAGAATCAATATATATAATATGTAATACGTATAATATATAAGTATAAAGAAAATTACTAAAAATCCTTGAGGACAAAGATTAGTAGCAATTTCTACATAAAAATATTATTCGTTAAACCGATAAGTATTTACCGGGTCGTTTCACCTAAAGAATTGTGAAATTGAGACCTCGTTTGTTATTTGGACAATGTCTTGAATTGGTTCGGAGATAATTTGTTTTCTAAAATCCAATTAGTGAGCAAATAAAAGGACAATTAAACCTAATTACAATAACGGGAAATTAAATTTTAACTAAAAATGCAAATCGGGAATCCTAAACGGGACCTAAAAACCCTAAATTAACAAAATTAAGTCCTACAATGATTTTTTGGTTTTTTATAAGTCTTAATTAACTAAAAAGCTAGGACAAAGAAAACTAGACCAAAAACGAAAAAGATTTAACCTTAAAAACTCTAAAAATATGAACGGGATTCAATCCCGTTCTTTAAAAAACAAGATTTTGCAATTTAAACCCTACGAAAGCAAATCTAATTTTCCTAGGTTCTAAATGTTAAAAGAAAATTTTCTAAATTTTTTTTTTGACTTTTATTTTAATTAATATGAATTAAAAACTGATTTAATGAAAATTAAAGATTAAAAATAGTAAACTAATTATATAAAATCTAGAAAAATTAAGGATAGAACTTTGACTTAATTGAAACTTAAGAAAAATGAGAAAACTAGAAAAACTAATCAAATAAGCAGGTAAATAAGCTTAAAGAAGCTGATAAGCAAAATAACCTAAACACCCTTA
Source organism: Tanacetum coccineum (assembly GCA_026074375.1). Taxonomy (NCBI): domain Eukaryota; kingdom Viridiplantae; phylum Streptophyta; class Magnoliopsida; order Asterales; family Asteraceae; genus Tanacetum; species Tanacetum coccineum. The sequence continues at coordinate 3,565 of BQNB010126219.1, forward strand.
AATAATAAATCTTGCAAACCTAAACTGAAAAAGACCCAAGGGCGAGATGGATAGTGTGTGTGTTATAGGGACGAGTGTGTGCTAAGGGTTAGGTCATGGGTTCGAATCCCATGGCCTAACTTTTTGCAAAAACTTTTATTTTCAAAACTTTTTTTAAAAACAAAGTTATAAAGCAGATGGAAATAAGCAAACTTTATAAAAACAACCTTTTATGATAGCTAGAAAATAAGCTGGAAATTAGCTTTTAAAAACAGACAGAACACTTAAAGGATTATGAGCTTTTTACTTGACCAACAAGAAGAGAACTTCAATAAGCTAAAAACAAGACTAACTAAGCTATCAACAGCTAAATCCTATCCTAATAAGCTAGTATAGACTAGAAATAAGCAACAAATAAAAGCTATAAGCTGAAAAATCCAAATTAAGCATTTATCTCAAAACTGGTTACCAAACTGACACAATAGCTACTTTTAAGCTTATTTTAAACTAAGTAAATGGAACATTATGGAAATCTAGCTTATACATCCTAAAAGCTTGACCTCAAATCTACATAAAACAACTTTTAAAAACTAATTTGAAAATAAAAAACTTAAAGAAAAAGCTAAGTGAAAATGGCTTTTTGACTTAGTGCATGCTGAGTTTCTTTTTATTTAGAAAAGACAAAAATGTTGATTTGAGACTTAAAATAGTTAACTAAATAAGCTACTTATAGAAAATTAAGCTCAAACATATTCAAAATGCCCTATAAACTACTTGTGCTCTAAAAATTAAGACCTAAAATCTACTTTTACTAACTGAAATTTAAACTTGAAAGTGCCCTCAAAAACTGTTTACTATCTGATGCAATTGACATCCAAATCTTCCATTCATAAATGCAGGCGTAAGGACATGCTTCTAACCCTTTTAAATCAACTATGCAATACTTATTAAAACAACAAAAACAGCTAAAGCTAATTTGATCTCAAAATTCATATACACTTGATCTTATGATCACAGTTTCAAACCATAGACACCTAAGATCTTAAAATGGAAATTTACACATTTAAAACTTGAAAAATGTAGCTTATAAACTGAGATTAAGCTTGCTAGAACTGACTTAGAAACCAAAACCAACTTTAAGCTTAATTTGATCCACTTTCAACCTTTATGCCAAACACCCCTTTAAAATATCTAAAATCTAATTTTAAGCTGATAAGTCCTAATTAAGCTATAGATTTTTGAAAGTAGATAAGGTACTGAGAAATAAGAGACTAATAAGTACATCCCTAGGAAAAATAAGCACTAATGAATAAGCTTAACTAAAAGCTAATTTAACTATGAATTTAGGACAGAAATGTATGAACTGATATCTACCTAAGACTAAGTTCCTAAACTAATAAGTCAAGCTAATAAAAACAAAAATAAGCATGTATAAGTAATGATAAGCACATATAAGCTGAATTAAAGAAGCAAAAAGCAGACAAGCACATAAGCAGATAGCAAAAAAATCCAAAGGAGAAAGAGTATGTACCTTAATCCCTTGCACTAAACAGGGATGAAAAGTGCTCAAATGAGCTCAATCTATAAGCTCAGCTTATGAATAAGCTATACCAAACCCATAAGCCCTTCCCGGATTGGCTTATCATCCTTATTAGCTTAAAATCAGAACACCTTAACCAATAACTTCTATAATTTGAGTAACTAAGCCCAAATAAGCTTAAGAAAGCTTATTTAAACCAATGTAGTCTAGAGAAAACAATGTAGCTTATCAAAGGCTTATTAGCTTATTAAGACAACTTATGAAATCAATTTGCAAATAGGAAAAAGGGAAATTTAAGCTCAAACAGAATTTTTATTAATGTTGAAAATGATTACAAAGCTTTAAGAGAAAAAAATACAATAAGCATAATAAGCAAAACTAATTAAGCTATTACTTCTAAAAGCTACTCTAAAACTACTCCTCCTCTCTCCCTCCTTCACTGTGTGAAATCCCTTTCCTATTTATAGCCAAATGAAGAGTCTTCTAGACCTTGACGTGTGCTAGTTGTGTGAGGAGAAACGTGAGCTTTAATCTTGTCCATTAATCATTAACTGCCTCAATCTCTGATCCATTTGAGCCCTTGATTTAGCAAAACGTCACATCACCCAATCATTAACCACAGGATCGCCAGCGTGTCAAGTGATTTGTCAGACTTGTCAGAACTCCTTCTAGAAACAATAGCAAGCGTGTATTTGATGAGATTTACCCTGAGTTTGTGTAAAAGTGAAATTGGGGGGAAAAGGTATGGGACGATATTATAACTGTATTTTGACTTTAATTTGGGGGTTTGACTTGGGTGTATAAAGGGAAGATGGGCCTGGGTAAAGGATTTATGGTTTGGGCCTTTTGAGAATTTAAAGGATTAAGTGTTATTGGTTTTATATGGTTAAAAGATAACGACCGTTAGCCCTTATTAGTATTAAGGACTAACAAAGGACTAACGGTGTAAATTATTTTTGGGAGTTTTTTGTGAAATTGATTTAACATTAAGGCTCATTTAGGTATATTGAGGGTTTTGTCTTTTTGTGGGTTGACCAAGGGTTGACCAAGGTTGACTTTGTTGACCTTTTACTAGAAACTTCCAGCTCTTGTGCACTCTATCCGTTCCCATGTTCGTGTTTGCCCGGTTTTAACCGTTTTCTTGTGATTTTTGCAATATCCGTACCTGCACATTCACAAACAACAGAATACATAAATACAAGCATATTTTTACACATTTTGATCATTTAAGGGCCATTTTTGGTATAAAAAGGATATGTGATTTCTTACATATCAAAATTCCCCAAACTAAGTGATTGCCGTGTCCTCACGCAATATTATATGCTCTAAAACCAAATACCTCAAAACTTCCCCAAACTAATTCTTTGAAAAGTAGCAAAGACTTTTGTGGGGAGAGTTAAGAAATCACAAGCTTTAAAACACCCTATTTTGCCATTTTTCAAAACTTTTTCCTTTTTTTAGCAACTACCTAGAATATTCTGACTTTTGTTATTTCCATAACCATTTGGGATCATAGGAGCTTATGGGAGAAAAAGCCACAAATTACATACATAAGCTCTTAAGATTTCCAAATAATCCTTGCTTAGCATCCAACTCATAATCAACTCTATCATTTTTCGTTCTTCGCGAATTTCCGCGAACGCTTAGCCTAAAAGTTAAGGAACAAGCTAGAGCTCAACACGCTCGATCGGGTCAAAATTTATTCTTATTCTACCCAGTAGGAAAGTCAAAATTATGACAAAACACTTATTTTATTTTTGAGAATTTTTAAAATTTTTTAAATATTTTTTTAAAAATATTTTGTGGGAAAACGGGGTACGTGAGAACAACGGGCAAAGGTAGGTAAGATCATATCGAAGATATACTACCCCATACTAAAACTAAACATTGTCCTCAATGTTTCCTAGTCTAAGGCTTATAACCCCATACTAGAACTCAAAAAGTCGAATGCATAATCTAGGCATGAAGAAAGTATCACAAAAATCTTAAGCCGTTTATTAAGTGTGCTAAAAGATAAATGTTAGTCGATAATAATCTTAGGATATCGGATTTCCCCAAACTAATGGCAAGCAAAGGCTAGGAAGCTCGAGTGGACCGGGACAAAACACCGAACACGAGAGTCTTCAGAAAATTTTGGGTCAATCCTGCAATCAATCATAAGCACAAACAACGAGAATCGGAAGAGTACAAGCCTCCTCACATCACAATAGAAATAAGAAAGAAGATAGAAGGATAAGCATGGGGTGCCTCCCACGAAGCGCTTTGTTTTTGGTAACCGAGTCACATAGCTTGACTCGATCCCCGAATTCATTCGTCCTTGGGGAAAGTGTGGAGATCCTGGACTACCTTGGGTGGTAAGTCCCCTCCGAAGTAATGCTTCACACGATGACCATTCACCTTAAAGTTTGGACCATCGGGTTGAGATAACTCGATGGTTCCGTATGGAAAAACTTTGGTGATGGTGAAAGGTCCTGACCAACGAGTTTTAAGCTTTCCCGAGAATATCTTTAGACGAGAGTTGAAGAGTAAAACTCGATCACCAACATTGAAAATGCGGTTTTTGATCTTTGAGTCGTGAAGCTTCTTCGTCCTCTCTTTATATATCAAAGAATTCTCGTAAGCTTGATCACGAAGCTCATTAAGTTCATTCAGTTGCAGCTTCCGATGATCGCCCACGGTTTTAAGATCAAAATTAGCATGTTTTAATGCCCAATATGCTCTATGCTCTAATTCGATAGGTAGATGACACGACTTTCCATACATGAGCTTGTAAGGGGTGTAACCAATTGGTGTCTTATAAGCGGTACGGACCTTTAAAAATTAAACCCTAATTTCTGAATTTAATCTCTGATATTCAAACTAGAAAGTGTCATTTTATCTTTTTAAGTTGCTGATGCATCTGGTTATTTTAGCCAATACTTAATACCAACAAGTACAGACCTAAGAACTTGTATTCTACGCTTTTTAAACACAAAAGTAACAAGCAAATAAAACTAATGCAAAAACTAGAAGAAATCTAAACCTATTATGCAGAATTAGACTAGACAGATTATTATTTATAAAGAACTAACTAATGAAAACTTGATTGACCCTAATCTAACTTATGAAACTAGATTAAACAGACTTAAATGAGAGATCAAATCAAATTTCTCAAGACCAATTGGCCACTAACAGTATTAACTTGTGGTTAATACTGTTATGCCAAACACTCCTTTAAACAACTTAAAATCCAATTCAGTCTATCAACTATAGATTTGATGATCAGAACTTCAATACCAGATAACAAATAGCTTATGACAAACCTAATGATCTTATATTAATAAGCAAATAAGCTAGAGACAAAGAACTAAGAACTATGCTAATATTTTTTGGTTTTTATTGATTTATAAGTCAAAAAGTGAAAAACTAAGATTTACACTACTAAAGCTAAAAACAGATGATAAAACATGATCAATAAGCACTATGAGATAGAATTAAGCACAAATAAGCTAGACTATAAGCAGAATATAAGCATATGCAAAATTAAAGCTAAGATACTTGAAAATTAAAGGAAACTTACAAAAGCCTTAGCTAAACAAAGGCAATAGTGCTCAAAGAGCATTCAACAGCTCTAGCTTATCACAAGGATAAGCTAGTAAGGTCCTATGAACTCATCCATGGCTAGTTCATCATCCAAAAGCTCAAAATCCATAAAGCAAAGGTAATTAACTGATTTTAATAGTTTAAGTATATAAATGATCAATTGAGCTCAAATCTAAGCTTAGAGACTTAGATGAGCTTATGATGAGCTTTTGAGAGCTTATGAGTGATTTGAGAGATTATAGAAGAGTAAAGTAAATAAAAACAGATTTTATAAGGTAAACTTTAATTTTATTCATTAAAAACATATTACAAAGCTTGAAATTTAAACTACAAAAGCTTAATAAGAAATTACATTTAAAAAGAAAGTTACATAAGCTAAAATTCTATAAGCTACTAAAAACTAAAACTGAAAAAGAAGATAACATCATGTGTGTGAGTGAGGTCTTTATATAGCACTTGAGAGAAGCTTCTAGGCTCAAATTCTGTTATACGCTCCTCTTGATCTCGTCCCTTGAATCTTTGCTCATCATTGGATCATTATTTGCTGCCGTTGGATCAATTTGGTGAGCACACGGATTGCCAACGTGGCATTCCGTATGTCAGACCTTATGTGCTTCTTTTGCACTAATTTTAGCATAAAAATCCATTTCCCGTGTGTTTCTTTTTATAAACGTGTGTCACACTTTGTGGGTTTCCACCAATGAGAGCCCTTCAATGACGTATAACTCTGCCAAATCATAGCTTGGTACTTGAATTATGCTGCCACATCACTAATTATGATTTGCCCTTTGTTTTTTAACGCAGGGTAAATGGAGAAGATAATGAATAGTAGTAACTCCTTTTCCCGCTTAAAAACTTATATAAAAGGTAAGTATGATTTGTTTTTGACCCGGGGTAATACTTGTTTTGACTTTGGGCTTATGTAAGGGAATGGGCCATGGGTGTTTGTTTTGGGCCAAGGGATTAATAAGGGTAAACAGGTTGTGGATTTGGTTTTTATAAATGGACTTTAACGACCGTTAGTCTTTATTAATAAAAAGACTAACGGTGTTAGGGTTTTTGGGTTATTTTTGCAATTTAGTTTAACTTTAAGGGTATTTGTGGGATTTTGTCTTCTTGTGGTTGACTAATGTTGACCAAGGGTTGACTTTGATTGACCTTGATAGCATTCTCTCGGCTCTTGTTTACTCTTTATCCGTTCCTGCGTTTGTGTTTGCCCGGCTTTGACCGTTTTCTTGCGATTTTTGCTATATCCATACCTACACAATCACAAAGACAAAACAAGCAATATACAAGCATTTTAAACACAATTATGTCTTTTATGGATCATTTTTTATATAAAACGGATATGTGTTTTCACACATATCATCCCGTTCACTACTAAACCAACCAATGTTTCGCCATCAAAACCACAATCAATACTAACCAAATCCTAAGATGTCTATTGTTGCAACACTCATGATCACTCATACTCACAACCAAACCTTTTGTAAATTAAAGAATAATAAAACAATACTAGTTTTTGTATTAACTTGTTTATTTTCAAACACCACAAACATATACGCCTTAATATTGCATAAGAACCATAAAGAAATCACAAGAGATGGAATAGAACACTTATAAGAATAAGACGAGTCAAGAAACACACAAGATCTAATCCAAAATCCTTAGATCTATAAACCCCAAATAATCTTGCAAAAACCTCTTGAAATATTGATGACATTAAATAACGTTACTTTTATAGCATCATTTATCCCATGTTTATAACCCATTTGATATAGTTATTGCATGAATTGGTACTTAATAGTTCATATTTGTTATTTGTAGTAATTTTTGAGCATTTGGCAAAAGATGGAGAGAAGCACGTGTTTTGAAGCATAAACGTAGAGTTTGAGAAAGTCGACTGATTCTGACATCAATACGCCATATCATTCTAGACGAATACGCCGTATCTAAAGAATTTGAAGAACTTAAGACCATTTCCTGACTTTGAAGAATGTGTCGTATCCACATCAGTAGATATGCCGTGTATGATACTTTGGTCAAATATCAAGAAAAACACATTTTCAGCCAATACTCCGTATCCAAAACCTCAATACTCTATATTGGTCAATACTCCGTATCCGAAGAACCAATACTCCGTATTGGTCAATACTCCATATTCGAAGCCCCAATACACCGTATTGGTCAATACGTCATATCCAAAAATCGAATATGGCGTATCTAAACCAGCTCTAGAAAATTATGGAATATTTTATTCATGAAGCTCACGCCAAGTCATCCAATACGCCGTATCAACCAATTTTTAGAGTCTATAAATACCAAACCCTAAATACGATTTAGGGTATGCTTTTTACCACCAAGTTTGATTTTCAGAAGATCTATGAAGCCATAAAGGTCCTATAAAGTGGCCTAATCGATGGGAAAACTCTTGTAATCTCTACACTCCACTATACGCGTTCGGTTAGCATTATGTTTAATCGTTTATCTATGATTTCGTGTATTGTTACAATGACTATCGGCTAATACCTTTAGGTATTAGCCATGTTTATGATAATATAATGTTTTGATTTGTCTTTATATCGATTGTTCTTTATTCGTTACATGTTGATTATGTTTATCACTTTATACCTGTGTATGTGTTTAATTATGTGTTTTCCCTATCATTCAACTAGGTCTAGTCCTACATATTTAATGCGCTGCAACTTCGGTGTTGTTTAAGCGTAGGCCAAGAGTCCGGGATAGAAACATATAACGCTTATTCATATAGCTAGAATAATATGATCACCAATAGACTGTCCTGTTTTGATCTATGGTTAAGTGGATAGCTAGACTAAGTCAGTGACTTAGGATTACACATAACGTCCTATTTCCATAGGTAGTTAAATGGGTGTGGACTACTAGTATATGAATTTCCATTAAGCAATAAGTCGGTAAAGCCTCCATGAGCTAGGATTCGATATAACCACCAATATAGTTTTCTAGATAGATTATAATCAACGGTGTAAGCTTTATGCGGGTTTAGGTTAATTGTGACAGGATTTACTAGCGACAAACCTCGAGTCTAGGGAGAAGATCCACCTAAATTTGGAATGATATACCACCAATGAATTAATACAATCATTGCACGAATATAATCAGGGCATATTATTAGATTAAACTGGCTAATATGTTTTCCTCAGATTTGACTGCTTCCTAATCATTTTTTAATCATTTGTATGCATTATTTGTCATCACCTTAGGATAATTAGAACTAAACTCGTGCCAGTCTCTTAGGCTGAAAACCCCCCTTTGCGTTAGGTTAGGTTTAATTCGATTTAATTAGAATAATTAGATTAGATTAGTTCTAAACCTAGGTAAATAAAATACCGATAGAATTAAGAGTTAACTTCCACTCTCAGTGATCAACACCCTACTTACCACAAAGCTACATCTGATCGGGTATACTGCCCGTTAGCGTGTTGTTTTAGGTATAGTCGGCATAAAATAAATAGTAAAACTTGATAATAAATAACAACCTACACGACGACACATCAACTTTTTGGCGCCGCTGTCGGGGAGTGCGATTGTTTAATTTCTTGTCTTTATTTGTATTTTTAGTAAAAATTTAGTTTTGTTTTTCTACCATCTGCTATTATTTATTGAATACGGCGTATCCATTTTCTTTGAATACAGTGTATTCAACATCAAACATTGATACGACGTATCCAATCTACTAAATACGACGTATCGACTGTCTAATACAGCAACAGTTTTAGTTAGCTTTCTAGTTTAGTTTTTTAGAATAGTTTTACTTCGAATTATGTCTTTTTTCAAGTATCATTTTCGGGTTCCCTCCTTACCCATTCAATTACCCTACAAGGAGGTTAACTATTGAGGAAATGTTGGCTAAATTCATTGATGAAGGTAAACGTGAATATGAGGAGATGGAGATATTCATTAAAGCATTTAGATACACCAACGAGCTTTTGTTAAAAACACGAAGCAACTTATTAAGTGAGCTAAAATCGAGGTAAACAAATTGTCAAAGGTTTTGAGTAATGTTTTGATTCCAAAAAATGAAGTCAAAGGAGTGACAACTAGGGGAGGAAAGATGACGTCTGAAGTCACCCATAGTAAAGAAATTAATTAAACTGGAATCTACAAGAATGAACCTCCCAGATTTGAACAAGATGTAAAGGAAAAGCCGCATAATGATGGTGAGAAAAGAAAAAGAAGAAGCACTGCAACAAATTTTTTTAGAGAATCTAAAATAACTCAATATTAATATTCCGTTTATCAAATCCCTAGTACAAATACCAAAATACGCTAAATATCTGAAGAGTTTACTGACGAATAAATCGAGACTTGAAGAAGCTTGTACGAAGACAATGAACGAAAGGTGCTCAGCTGTCGTGCTCAACAAACTGCCATTAAAAGAAAAAGACCTCAGGAGTTTCACTATCCATTGTCAAGTATTGGAGAAACATAAGGAAGCAGAAGACTTGGCCGCAAATCACTTATCTAGGTTTAAGAATCCGCATATGGAGGTGTTAACTGAGAGGTAAATTGCTGATAAATTCTTCGACGAGCATTTAATGGTGCTAAAATCCAAGTTTAATAATGATGAACCATGATATGCGTATTTCGTTAATTATATTGTTGGAAAGGTTGTTCCCCCAAATTGGACCTTTGAAAAAAGGAAGAGGTTTTTTCGTAAGTCAAGACTTACTTCTGGGAGGAACCTTTTGCATTTAAACTGTGCATAGATAATATAATGAGAAGATATGTGGCTGGAAGTCAAACCCTCAAAATTCTGGCACATTGTCATTCGGGACCTACTGGTGGACATCATAGAGCTTCAGTTATGGCAAAGAAGGTTTACGAGTCCGGATTTTATTGGCCTAGTGTCTTTAAAGATTCCAATGAGTACGTAAGACGATGTGATGCATATAAAAGATCGGGGAACATATCTTCAAGGAACGAAATGCCTCAAAATGACATTCAAGTATGTGAAGTCTTTGATGTTTGGGGATTAGATTTTATGGGACCATTTCCTGAATCTAGAGGTAATAAATACATATTAGTAGCTGTCGATTAGGTGTCCAAATAGGTTGAGGCTCAGGCATTACCTACGAATGATGCGCGTGTTATGGTTAAGTTTTTAAGAAGTTTATTTGCTAGGTTTGGAGTTTCTAAAGCTTTGATTAGTGATAGAGGGACACAAATTATCCACGGCATATCCCCTCAATCTAATAGACAAACTGAAGTTACTAACAGGGCTATTAAGCGTATCTTAGAAAGATCAGTGGGGCACAATCCTAAAGGTTGGTCAGAAAAACTTAACGATGCATTATGGGCATTTAGGACGACCTATAAAACACCGACAAGATGTATACCTTTTAGATTAGTTTATGGGAAATCATGTCATTTACCCGTAGAGATCGAGCGTAAGGCACATTGGGCATTAAAATAATGTAATATAGATTTAACGCTTGCTAGCAAAATTCGTCTTATGCAACTTAATGAGTTGGCCGAATTGAGAGATGACGCTTATGAGAATACTAGAATTTACAAAGAACGGACCAAGAAATGGACCAAGAAATGGCACGATTCTAGACTTTGTGGTGACAAAGATTTTAAGGTAGGCGATCAAGTGCTACTTTATAATTATCATCTGAAGATGTACCCTGGAAAACTTAAGTCGAAATGGAGCGGTCCAAACATTGTTAAAACGGTGTATCCGCATGGGGCTATAGAAATCACTAACAGGGACGGGTTTAGCTTTAAGGTTAATGGACAACGATTGAAAAAATATTACGGAGGTAACATTGACAAATAGGATGATGAGGTTCTAGAGTTCGAGAATGGTGTGACGTGAGGTTAAAGGGAGGCTAACTTAAAGACTCTCACAAAAACAAAAGTGCTTCCTGGAAGACAACCCGGAATGTTATTTTCAATTTTGTATCGAGTTTGTCTTCCCAGGTTACCAATACGGCATATCCCCTTCCATAGGATACGGCGTATTGATCTAACCTGGATGTAACATTTCGTATTTTTAGGTCATTTACGACGCTATTTAGTCCACTATTTATTTTAGTCTCGTACGCGTTTACTTTTAATTCTTATTATATAGTTAAATCGCGTAAGCTAAAAAAATTATCATTCAACGTAAACGGTCATCAAACGAATTAAAGTTTTCGTCAAGCAAGCAACATATTTTTTTTTTCGAAAGTATTAATCAACTTTTTATATTTTATTTTTGTTGGTTACGTAAAACATTTACGTTTCGCAATTAAATACATTTAGGCATACCCGGAAGCACCAAAACTTTTCTACGCTTCAACAAATGCCCACTTTTATACCCAATACTCAAAAATTACACCATATCATCACATATACATATGTATAGCCGGTTATAGATAGGAAAACATAAAGATATTACAAGTCTACAAACATATTTCCTTAATTCAATGGGATGTTCTATTCTTTTAGGAACCAAGACCAAAGACCTCCTTGTTTCACTCATCTTGTCTTAAGGACTTCCACGACCAATCTTTGACTAGTCATAGGATATATATACTTGCATAACTAGTAATTAGAACACACACATCTTATTTGTATAAGTGTATAACATAAAAATCTCTCCCCTTTATGATTCCTTAGCCACGGCTCACTCCAAAACAACACCAAATCCGTATAAAATTTTATTTACAACAATTACACATGTACCTACATCATAGCTAAGGCATACCATGAAGTTTGAAGGCTTGGTTAGTGGTATGTGTTTAATTACACATACCTTTGACCACCAAAAACGGACTTAAATGACCAAAAACGTACCAAAAATACATTGTATTTGTATGTTTTGCATTTGTATTATGCAGGTAACGGATATCCAAGAAAAGGACAAAAATCAAAGCCAAAACGACAAAACCGAGCACGAGAACGGAATGACCGTGAGAAGTCAAAAAGACAAAGTCAAAGTCAACAAAAAAGTCAAAGCCAAAGTCAAAGTCAACCCCGGAAAGTGGCATTGGAAAAAGCATCAAAAACCGATCCCGAAAACCTAAATTGTCAAAAGTGGGACCACCCGTACCCACCTAGTGGGCCCGGGTCAGCCCACTTATATGTTACAAACCTCAAACCTTATAAAAAACCCAAGCCCTTTTTATTTATAACCGGCCCAACAAACAAGCCCAAACCTAACCCCCTTTATAACAAGCCTGTTAACACAACCCCCTTAACCTTTACACTGTTAGTCCTTTAAGGACTAACGGTGCAAACATCAATATAACAAAAAGGACCAAAGATGCACCACTCAAGGACTATGATTGAAATAGTTATATACACTCTCAGGGACCATTCTTGCCCTTTTCCCTATCTTTTAAAGAAGGCGCGAAGCACTGTTTATCTCCCACACACAGGGTGTATGTCCTTTACCCACACCAGACAAAATACTATTCCCCTTTCTTCTCCCCAATGTCGACCAACATCTATACACACCTTATCCCTCTACATGACACCTTGGCAATCCCTTGCAAGCTCATTTGGCAAAGAATAAAGACAAAAATAAAGGGCTAAGATCAAGTAACTTGGGCACTACTCAATTTCGATGGCCAAGATTGCTCTTTGAAGGCTCTCACACAACAAACACACCCGCAGGAGCTCTCACAAATAAAACACACACCAAGAATCTTCTTTTGCTTAGTATAAATAGGTCTCATTGTAAGCCCTTGGGGTAGTGAGTTTTTACTTAAGTTATTCACCTAGTGTAATTTTCAGCTTATTTTTAGGTCATTTAAATTATTGTCTTTCAATTTCCAAGCCTTGTAAACTTTTTAATCTTTAATGAGAATTTGAGTTTTTAAGTTATCTTTGAATTTCTATTGTTAAAAGCATTTCACAAGCTGTTTTAAGCTCTTATTTAAGCATATTATTAATCTATTTTCATTTAAATATAAAGTATTTAAGAAAATTTTACAAAAAACACAAAAAAATATCACCCTCAAATACCACAGCTTAATAGATGATAAGCCAAATTTGGATGGGCTTATGGACACTACTAGCTTATCTTTGATAAGCTAGAGCTTGTAGATAAGCTTTTTTGAGCATTGTTTGCCCTGTTTAAGCAAGGGTTTTGTAAGTTTTTCATCTTTTCATTTTTAGCTTATTTACTATTCAACTGCTTATTTGTGCTTATTTCCTGCTTATATTTGCTTATTTATGTTTGCTTATGATGTTTAGTGCTTATTATGCTTGATTTGTAGTTTAGAGATCACTGGTTTGAAGTTTTGCTTAAATTATGTCTTAAGTAGCTTATAAACTTGCATAATCTATTTTAGCTGCTTATTAGTTGTTTAAATTTGCTTAATATTGTTAGTATAGCTTATTTAATATCTGGTCTTTACAATTTGTGGCTTAAATCAGTTTAAAAATATCAAAACAGGATTTAAAGGGGTGTTTGGTTTAACTGTTTTTGAAGGTCAAAATGGGTCAAAATGAGTTTTTACTCTTGGGTCAATTTAGTTTAGCTTAGATTAGTCCTAAGATTCAGTTTGTTTAAGTTTTTAAGTGTTAAATCTCATTTTTAAGGTTTTAAGAGTTTGTGGTTTGAATTTGTGAGCTTATAGCTCATTTTATTTGCTTATTTGATTGTGCCTTTGAATCTTGTAATTTTGTGTTTTTTTAGAGTTTGTTAAGTGTTAAAAGAGGTTAGAAACCATAAGCTTTATAGCCTGCATTGTTGTTTTGCATTTTGCCAAAGTCTGTCAAAATTTGCTAAGTATTGAAAATTTTGAGAAAATGCTTTTTCAATTGCTTGTTGTGGCTTATGCTTTATTTCAAAATGCTTTTTAATTGTTGATTCTAGTTATTTGAGGTCCAAATTTAATCTGTTTGTAGGTTATATAGTCATAAGGATCTGTTTAAGTGCTTATTTTTAAGCTCAAAAGTGGTGTTTTGTGAAGATTGCAAAAATATTTCTAAGTGTCAAATCTGTGTGAAATGGCTTTTTCATTAAGCTTTTTAAGTGCTTATTTGAATTTCAAACTGCTTTTTCTTTATTGCTTATTATAGCTTTTTGGCCAAGCTTTTTAGTGGTATAAGCCACTAAGCCATAAGGATTTGTTTGCTAGCTTATTTTTAAGCTAGAAAAGTCCCTTTTGGCTGTTTGCTTAACAGTTTGGCCAAAAAGCTTATTTTGCTTATTTAGGCTTATTTGCTTATTGCTTTTGCTTAATTTAGGTTTAGTATAGCTTATTAGATTAGTTTAAGCCCACTTTAGCTGATTTCCTTCAGTTTAGAGCTTATTTGAGCTTATTTGCATTTTAGCTTAAAAATCTTAAGTTTCATAGCTTTTTAAGTATTCTGTCATTTTAGCTTATTTTAGTTGCTTAATTTTGTTCAAAAATGCTTTTTAAGTATAGCTTATTATATGTGTTAGCTTATTCTTCTTTTTCATTTGCTTATTAGTGCTTAAATAGCTAAACAGTTAGAAAAAAAAACTTAGTGTAGTTTAGCTTATTCTGTCACCTTTATCTGCTTATTTTAGTGCTTATTTTTGGTTTATAAAAAAAAGTAGTTTTGTAAAAGTTGCTTATTTTGAAGTCTTCTAAAAAGTTGTAAAAAAATGGAAAACAAAAACGTTTGGGATTAGGGGAAGCCCCTGGTGAGCAAGGCTAGAACCCGGGACCTCTACCCTACTCACTAAACGTTTTAACACCAACACTCACTACCACTAGCGCCCTTGGGACTTTTCCGTTAGACTTTGCAACAACAATAAACTTATACACGTTTTTACCCCTTTTTCTTATAAGCATTTCGAAGCTTATTTTGAGCTTTTTAGAGCTTATTCGATAAGCTAGCTTAACTAGCTTATTTTTCCTAGGATCTTTACCACTTTTAAGACTTTCCTGCAATTTTTCATATTTTTCCAACTTTATTTGTTATTTTTATTCATTTTTTGAAGATTAAAATTTCAGAAAATCATTTAAAAATAGTTTAATTAATCAGGAAAATACAAAAAAATAGTTTTTAGATTTAGAATAAATAGTTTTAGGTTTACAAAGTTTAAAATCTTTTTCATCATTTTTAGATTTTAAATTTCATTTTTAGCTTTTTAATTTAAATTTAGAAATTTGTTTTTAATTATAAAAAGTAGTGAAAAATATTTTTCTGAGTTTTGATCACGGTTTAGACTTTTCTAAAGTAGAAAATCATTTTTTGGAATTTTTAGGAATTAATTTGTCATTTTCTAGAATTTTAAATAGATTAAATAGGTTTTAATTCATAAAAAATTATTAAAAAGTTAAAAAAATATAATTTCTTTTTAGAAAATTTTCTTTCGTCATTTTAGAGGTTTAGAAACCAAATTTGCATTTTTAGGGTTAAGATTTGTCTTAGCTAGTTTTTAGGTCGCGTTTTTAGGATCCCCATTTTGCGTTTTTAAGTTTAAAATAGTTTTCCCTTAATTGTTTTTTAGTGTTTGCATTAACTTTACCATAGTTTTAGAAAACCAATCTAAATTTTGTTCCAATTAAGCATTGATTATCAAAACGACTCTCGACTTTCAATTGCATTCCTCGTTGGGGATAACGACCCGGGAATCATACTTCCGGTTTACTACAATTGAGATTTTTGACTATCCTTATTATAAGTATTATATATTTATTTATATCTATACTATTATATAAAGCATTTACAATGTATGTCCTATCAAAAATTAAGATAAGGAGGTGCAATATTGACCATCAATTTTATTCTAGAAAATCACATCATAGAGTGACATATGTCACTTCTTAATTAAAAAATCACTTTTATTTTCAATTTGACATATCTTTTTATCTATTTATTTTTTTTATGATTTAATTTCATCGTATTTTCTAAAATTTTGTTATCTTTAATTCAACATTCATTTTGATATATTTTTATAAATTTTTAGCTTTTCATATTTTTAGTGGGTTTATTTTGAATTTTTTTAACAACTTTAACT
>BQNB010126220.1:0-19636 GCA_026074375.1 Tanacetum coccineum
ATTACAGTTTGAAATAGTTTCATACCATTAAGGTTTCGTAAGACTTGGTTTCATAAGAGGTTTTGTAACACAACTTTCCTAATTGAAGGTTTCATAATTTAATTTTTCATATTGGAAGGTTTCGTATCTCATTGAAAGAGGTTTCGTAACATAGTTTTTGGGTTTCGTAACATAGTTTTTGGGTTTCGTAACATTGTTTCAAAGGTCTCGTAACATAGTCATTGGGTTTCCTAACACTGTTTCATTGGTCTCGTATCTCATTCTTTGGGTTTAGTAACACATTTTAAGATGTTTCACATCTTCTAATTTTTAAAAATTAAGCTTTCGTATAAAAGCTCCTTGTTACTTAGACTTTTAAAACGAATCAAGGTTTAGTTTCTTCAAGGTTACATCATTCAAGGAGTTGTAATACAAAACAAAGTTGTAATTGCTCGTTGATTTCACGATTACAATACTTTATTTCTAAAACGA
Organism: Tanacetum coccineum; assembly: GCA_026074375.1. NCBI lineage: Eukaryota > Viridiplantae > Streptophyta > Magnoliopsida > Asterales > Asteraceae > Tanacetum > Tanacetum coccineum. The sequence goes on from BQNB010126220.1 coordinate 472, forward strand.
TCCAAGTTTGGATTGTAATCAATTGACACAACATGTCTACTTTAAATCAACAAACTCTAGCTGACTCAGGAGCTAATGAAAGACCTCCAATGCTTGAGAAAGGGAATTATATTCTATGGGAAAATAGGTCATAAGGTTTCTAGATAATAAGCTTGAAGAGGGGGATCAGATGTGGCGTTCAATTGAGAAAGGACCTTATGTCAGGCCAATCATAAAAAACCAAAGAAAAGACTTAGAAGTCAAGGAAAATGAACCATTAAACAAACAAATCTCGAACATCAAAGAATCTAAAGATCATCCCTTAGGAACCGTCATAGGAAACCTAAATCAAAGGAGCCATAGATTTAAGCAAAAATCCCGTTCTTCACTCTCGCACTAAACATATAAAAATCCGTCATCATTTTCTCCGTGATAACATTCAAAAGGGTAATATCTCTATCGAAAAGGTTGCATCCGAAGAAAATATTGCTGATATTCTAACCAAACCTCTTAAAAAAGAACCTTTTAATCTTCTTCGACTCGGTCTTGGATTAATGGAACCAACCACTTAAATTTTTTTTCTTAAATTCTTCCTCATTTGTGTCAAAATATTTTTCTTACCTCTTACTTCATTGTTCAATACACATAAAAACGTTTTTGTAAAAATTGTCTCATGAACGTATTCTTAGAAACACATGGTCAATATGTCGTTTCAAACACGTTCATTGTAGCTACATTAAAAGTAGGCTTAGGGTTTTTCTCTCAAAAATAAAATGAATTTTTCTATCATATTCAAATTTCAAACCGGTGCCCTCTACAGAATAGCACCAGCAGAATCGGCATAACTTTTCTCCGATATTAATATACGAATTTTCCAAATTTGAAACCAAGTTTTCCCTCCTTGTCACATCACTTAGGTTCTAAAAATATAAGTTGACCTTAGCCACAATCTAATCATTAGATTTTAACTAAGTTAACAAGCAAAACATTTAAGTCCAACTCAAATCTTCCTCTATAAACAGTGCACCATTTTTGTCCTTCTTCTTCACTCCTACCTCTTGTGTCCTTCCTTTCTTCACAATGCCTAAAGAGAACAAAACTAATCTAAAACGAACCGCAAGAATTAGTGTTAGGCCATGTTGCTTTGTCAATCCAAGAACTTCTTCTCTTCCCTATCAACCATTCTCTCCACCACCAGACTACACATCGGGAGCTCCACCAACTTCTCTAATAATCTCTCCACCACTATCTCTAATAAAAATTAACTCCAATGAAAATTGCTTGCTTACTCCTAAGTCAACTCCTGTTCTCTACTCCACCATCCTCTCCGTCTCTACTCGATGTGCTAGGTGATCTTCCACCATCAAAAACAAATCCATCACCTCCTAGACCATCCGTTGCAACCATTAAACGGTTGGCAAATGAGCCACCTCATATTCCTCCCATAAACTCTACTTTTCCCTCGCTGACTCCAGAGATAGAACCAACACCTCATCCTCTCCCTCCACATTGCTTGCCACCTCCACCATCTCAACTCCCATCTCTTTCGCCATTGGGACCCAACAACCATTTTCCCTTGCTCACTCATGAGATGTATTGTGAACATTGGACTTAAGTCTTGGTCGACAACCTCCAAGGAGAAATGAGATTCATTCTCAACCACATTCTCGACCGCCTAAATGTCATAACGCACAACATCTAATAATAAGACTTAAGTAGTAGAACGAAATAATAAATTCATTAGGAACCTTCGTTAAGAATCTCTTGTCTTATTGTAATGTCTTTATGCTCTCTCTAATAAAATTAGTTGTGTTATATTGTTGTCTCTTTACCATTCTAAATTATGTTCAAAATTCGTGGACTTTGACTTTTTTAAAGTCAGCCGGTGCCATTAGCTAACGAACCGGTGCCTTTCATAGGACAACACCGGCTAGCCGGTATTACAAAGGTCATTTTTATTTCTTAGACCCCTAACTTTTCTTTGTAGGTACTCACAAAGCAAGGGGGAGCATATCTCATTGTTTCTAACATATTTGTTTTGTAGCATTCATCAAGGGGGAGCTTTCCATCTTGACAATATCTCTACATTTCTCATACATTTGCTTTCCATTTTTGTTTCGACAAAAAGGGGGAGAAAGTAACCAAGTTTAAATACATGTCTAATCATCCCTAATATGTTTTGTCATCAACAAAAAGGGGGAGATTGTTAATACAAATAAACCGGTTTTAAACAAAACGTTTTACAATCAACTTAGACTAAGGTTTTATTAATGACAAAACATAACAAACCTCTTATTATCTCACAAACATGATTTCTTTACTATCTCCCATCTTTGTAGAAAAACACATGCAAATGATTTCTTTACTATCTCCCATCTTTGTAGAAAAACACATGCAACTTGAAAAAGCATACAAATTCTTTTAAAACCCTAACTTTACACAAAATCATCTTACACTTATTTTCTCATTTAGTATATAATCAAATGCAGCAAATCCAAGGAAAATCTCATAAGATTACACAAGATATCTCAAGATTTTGCAAATCAAAATTCGGATTTTGTTACTGTATTCTAGTGCCCTTAGTTTTGCAAGTCGGTGCCCTTTGTCAACAGCACTGGAAGAACCAGCCTACAGTAAATTTTTTGGCTATAAATACCAAGCCATTTCTCATGTTTTCATACACATTTCTCATTTAATTTTCTCTCTAATCATCTGATCTCTCTCTCTCTCTAGCATCTCTTCTTCTAATTCTTATGTAGGTAATTCACTTCAAGAAAGGAATTGCCAAATACGCGAAAGTTTCAAGCACGCATCAAAAGTGTCTTGATCTTGATTCTTCTTCTTATTTCTTTCAAAAGATCATCTTGATGTGATTAATTGTTGTATTGTTAGTTGTACATCAAGTATAGTTGTATTATCATCAATTCCCGTGTGTAAGAAATTCGGTGATCATCTTTGTAACCTATAGAAGTGTATCATCGTTGTGAAGGCTTATCCGCTAAGTGAAAGGTGCTCGGTGACTAGTGTTTAACAATCTCTTGAGTAGGTGACTCGGGGAGTGGAGTAGGGCAAGGAAGGTGTCCTTGTAGCCGAACCACTATAAATACTTGTGTCCCGGTGATCTCTTTCTATACTCTATCTTTTCTTTACTCTTACATCTCTTACTTCTTAATTGTCAAACATCAATATCTAGATCACTTCACAAAAAGTTTTAAAAGTGTTAAACAAATCTAAAAAGATCAAAAAATCTTGGAAAAACTATTCAACCCCTCTCCCCTTCTAGTTTTCCACACAAGGTGTAATATATGCTACAATAAATTTTCTAAACATACTTTGATAACAACAATTCGGGGTTAATTAGCCATTGAAATAAATTATCTAAACAACCTCTAATAACAACATGTGAAGTTTAATTTTCTATTGAACTAAGCTATCCAAACATCCCCGAATACCAGCATGTGAAGATTAAATAAAAATAAGCTATCTGAACAGTCCCTATAAGCACAATTAAAGGTTATGCACTGAAATAAGCTATCCAAACAACTCATAATCAATGTATTACATTATTAATACACACAGTTTTAAACAGCCCATAATAAATAGGAGATGCGGTTATATACTTGTTTCAGTCCAACAGGTTAATGGGCTAAGGTAATCTAAAGTCTAATTTTCAACAAATATTTGCATAGAATCATGTAAACAGATTCATCTAATTATATAATCAAATTTAAATAATCAGACTCATACCTTTGACAACAAAAGTGATTTTCAAAGAGTCCAATAAAATAAAAAATTTTACCTTCTTTTAAGTTAACTTGACAACTTTTAACAGATTTAATCCCATCTCAGTGTTTCACAAAACATTTAAGTTTTCAAAAGAAATTCATTTAATCAGAAAAGTTGCTTTGAATAATCAGGATAAACCAAACACTCGATTATTTGATTAGTACAACTAAAATCCCTGAAATCACATCCAAACAATCTTTCTCCTATAACCCATTTTCTTCACTTCCAAAATACAAATGCAAACACCTAATTAATGGAGTAAATATAGATAGTTACCTGTGGCTCAAAATCATCTGACAATAAGATGTGTGATGATTTAACATCTCTGTAGATCACGGGTTGTTCACATTTTCTGTGTAGTTAAACAATTGCCTTAGATACACCCACAACAGCCTTATATCGTTCACTCTGTCTAAATACGGTATCCTCTTTTTTCCTAGTTCACCATAAAAGAGCATGAAAAGTAGGATCATGACAATACAATATATGAAACATGTAAATAACACATAACAAATTAACGTGGGACAACATGTAAAAACACTTGAAGTCGGTGAAAGACTTCTTTACACATAACTTAAAAGGCAGTGTAATCAGAATTTAAAATTCCACAGGAAATTTCATGATTTTAAATTCCATGATCCAAACGCCCCCTAATTGAAAAAGAGCTATATCTCCCTAAGATGATAGGCAACATATGATTTTGGAGTGTCATGTAGACCTATTCTATAAATTATTAATCTAACAATTGCATTTTATTTCATTATTGGAATTATATAATCTTTAACCAAACATCCATACAGAGGTGGCAATCTTCATACGAACGTGCTGCTAAACTGACACATGTTCCAAAAATAAAAGGGTTAATTACCTAAAAATGTACTAAACTTGACACTTTTTATCATTGTATGTAGGCTACTATTTTTTTTGTCATTGTGTCGCTGAACTTTTGAATTCGTGCTATTGTGTGTAGTGTGTCACCAGATGCATCCTTAGCCGGGTATATCAGTTTTTTTATTACTTTTGTTTAATAAATAAATGAATTAATATATTTAATAATACCACGTGTATTTTAATAATCCCTTTATAAAACATACTTCCCCCACACACCCGGATCTAAGAAACACACAGTCCCACCACCCAGATCTGTCTAAACCTTAATTTTTAAAATACAAAATTGAGGGTCATTCTCTGGTTATTTTATGCAATTGAAGTGTGCAAAAGGTATCATTTATATTATTCTTCTTGGCTGCTACTTTTTTTTTGTTTTTATTGTTTTTATTTTTTTATGCAATTTAGGGTTTCGATTGATAATATTACTTTTATGTTAACATGAGATGACACCTTCAGGTTCAAATGCGCTATTGTTTGATGTACATTATGATGGTGTCTTCATGTTCGCTCCATTAAGGTATGAAAATGGTGTAGTTTATGAGTTAAGGGTTACTAAGGATAAGAAATATGACTATGATGGTTTGTGTGAATTTTTGAAAGAAAAGTTAGAACAAAGGTTTTATGCCATGTTCTTTAAGTTACCTGAATGTGAGTTAGATGTAGGTTTGAAAATAGTTGAATGTGATTCTGATTTAGAGGCTATGTATTAATTTGCTGATGCTTATGGAATAATTCAAATGTACTTAGCTCATATTCCCTAAATTTTGGCTGAGTATTACTTTAAAAATTTCTTCTTTGATAAATCTGAGGATGAGGCAATTTGTAAACTTAAGATACATGAAAATAGAAAGAAGGATGCTGGGAACATGTCTTATGAGGAATTAGTATCATGGGCCGAGGAAGAAGCACAACACCTAAAAACACCACCTAAGCCTAGAACTGTTAGTAAAAAGTATGGGATAGTCTAACACCAAAGAAAAATGACACTGGTGCATGTGGTAGTGGTACAAATGTTGAATTTGGTTATACACAGTCTAATGCACCTGATGCAACCTTAGACGTGGATGAGTTTGATTATGGTGACACTGGTGCATCATTTGAATCTGTTAATGATCAAACTGGTGCACTAAGTCAAGCTGACAATGGTAAGGGTAAGATGATTGAAGAAGATAACATAGTTAACAAGGTGGTAGACAATGGTAAGGTTTTGATGATTGAAGAAGAAAGGCCAGTACCGGCTAGAAAAGCAATAGTTAGGAATAAGGGTATTGTAATTGAAGAAAATGACAATCCAAATGTTATGGATTCTGACTCTAGTGATAGTGAAGTTGAAAGGGATCAAATCCCTGACTACTCAATGTTGTATAGTGATAGTGAGAGTGAATAATCAAACAGATCTGTAGATTGCTTATCGAAAGGTGAGGATGAATTGATTCAACTTAGGACAAGAAATTTTAAGGCAAAGAAGGCACCCAAGGTATCCAAGCAGAAGCCATGTTTTGATAAGGAAGGTGGAGAGGGAAGTTCAAGACCTAAGACACTATATGGTTTGGGTGAAACTAAAACAATCTTAGAACATGAGGAATTCATGGATGACTTGGTGAGGAAGATGAGAGAGTGTGACGATGATGCAGAATTAACAGATCCTTTCAAATTTATGGAGACTAGAGTGGAGAATTATCCTACTCATGATCAGGATACACACTAGAAAATGAAGAAACCAAAGGTAATGCCTACTGACTCATCCTTAATAATATGCAGTGTCTTATAATTGTTAAGTAACATGATGTTGTTTTGTTTCAGGTTGGAGAAAAGTTTGTAGATGCTGCTCAATTCAAATAATGCTTGGCTTACTATGGTTTAGCAAATGGATATTCAATATGGTGTTATAGGAGTTTAAAAACTCAAATAATTGCCCAATGCGGTCAACGGCCTAAGAGGATAAAGGATCCTAAAAAGGGGAAACTGAGTAAGTGGAAAATGTTACCATCAGAAAGGCAAGATGAAGGAGCTGGATGCCCATGGAGGTGTTATGGGAAGCAAATGACCACAGAAAATTCTTTTCAGTTTTTTTCTCTAAATGACAAGCATACTTGTACTAGGGATTTTAAGTTTGGAACTTTAGTTAATTACAAGTGGATAGGTAACCATTTTGGCAATAAGATTAGGATGAATCCAAATATTAAGTTGCATGAAATTGCTGATATGGTGATGAAAAAGTACAAGTGCATAGTTAGTCCTAGTCAGTGTAGAAGGGCTAAAAGATGGGCATTAAATGAAGGGGAAAATATAATGCTAGATCACTATGGTTACATTAGGTCATATGCTAAGGCAATACTAGAATCAAATGATGGTTCAACTGTTAGAGTTGGGGTTATAGTGAATCCAGATGACGAAACCTATTTTGATAGATTTTATATTTGATTTAATGGAGTGAAAGAGGGATGGAAGAAAGGGTGTAGAAGGGTTATTGCTTTGGATGGATGTTTCCTTAAAAATCCTAATGTTGGTGAAATACTGACAGCAATTGTAAGGGACGGAAACAACCACATCTTTCCCGTAGCATGGGTTGTGGTCAATGTGGAGAATAAGGATAACTGGTCATGGTTGTTGGAATTGCTAGGAGAAGATCTTGAGTTGCCTACTGGAAATGGGTTAACACTCATGTCAGACCAACACAAGGTAATGCCTATCTTTCATGTAATTGTTTAACATTTTAATAGGTTTAACTGTTATATAAATGTCAAGGATCTAATGCTTTTATTTCATGTAAATTGTAGGGATTGATAGAAGCTGTTAAGGATGTAATGCCCTATGCTGAACATAGATAATGTGCAAGGCACATCTATAAGGGTTTTAGAAAACACTATAGTGGTGTGGAATTTAGAAATCTCTTTTGGGCTGCTTTTAAAGCAACTTATCCAGGACTTTTCAACAAGATAATGGACAAGATCAAGAGGGCTAATCCAAATGCTTATCAATATCTGCTAAATAAAGATCTGAAGACTTGGTCTAGAGCCTATTTTCATATTGGTATCAACTGTGAAGCTATGAAGAATAGATTTAGCGAGTGTTTTAATGTTGTTCTTCTAAGAGTTAGAAACAAGCCACTGATTACAATGCTTGAAGCAATGAGGGTTATTGTCATGGAGAGAATGAATACTATGAGGAGAATGCTGGATAAATGGACAGATGACATTTGTCCTAACATACAGAAAAGGTTGGAACTCATCAAAGATCAACAAAGGTATGACTTAATACATTTATATGAAGTTTATAATTTTAGTTTTTGTGCTTAAACTAATACAAATTCATTTTTTTAAGGTTTTGGCATGTAATACCAGCTGGAGGAAATCTGTTTGAAGTGAGAAATGGATCACAGGCTTATAGCATTGATGAACAACATAGGACTTGTAGCTGCAGGATGTGGCAGCTATCAGGTTTGCCTTGTAGTCATGCAATTGCAGTTATTTTCAAATTAAATAGAAGGGCAGAAGAGTATGTTCCTGATTGTTTTAGGAAAAGAATGTTTCATGATGCATACCATTAGTTTTAACACCTGTTGGTGGAATGAGCTTTTGGCCAGACTGTAGTAAAATGTCTAAGGTATTGCCTCTTAAACCCAAAAAGATGCCTGGAAGGCCAAGGAAAAAAAGAATAAGAGCTTCTTATGAAACTAAATACCCAAATAAGATTTCTAGGTCTGGGTTCAAATGACTTGTTCTAATTGTTTTCAAAAGGGTCATAACAAGTCTGGTTGCAAGAACCAAACTGTGTTGCTGCCACCAAAACCCCTTGCTAAAAAAGGTAGACCAAGGAAAAATCCAATACCTTCTGAATTTATTGATGATCAAACTGAACCCTTAGTTCCGCCATCTGTTCCAATACCTCCAGTTAAAGAACACTTAGGTTCTAGTCAATATGAGGTGGGTGGTTCTACTTCAACTGTCAATGCTTCTAAGACTAAGAAAAGGGTAACTTTTAGGGAAAATGTTGCTAATATGGGGCTTGAGTATTAGTGGAAGAGGTAGGGGAAGAGGTCCTAGATTAGGAAAGTTGGGAGCATGGTTTGGTGTTAATGGAAATGAGTCTGATTCTATTGAAAATACACAAGAGGAGACTATGCATGATTCTAAAATTCAAGAAAGTCAAACAGTGCAAACTACACCTATTCAAAGCTCACAAACAGCAGCAAGTGATGGAATTGCAGTTGATAACCAAGTTGTGCCTGTCAATGAACCAGTACCAAGAGAACCAGTACCAAGAGCAAGGAGGAACTTTGTCATTCCAAGGCAGAGAGGAAGGAGTGAAAGAATCCTTAAAAGAAAGCTTGCAAAGGATTACCCAAGAACTGGCAGCTCAAAGACAAATCCTCACAGTTTGGATTGAACACAAACTGAATTCCACTTCTTTTGTATCACTATGTTGTGGAATTAAACAATATGATGTTGTGTAACTTAAACTTAAATTATGTGCACTTCTTTTGTATCTATATGTTGTGCACTTAAACTTAACCTTTGATATTTGGTTATTATGTCCTATAACTATAAACATGGAATGCTCATGTTTTGTATCTGGATGGGCATTAACAAGTAATGACATGAATGTCTAATTGCTTTCATATTATGTTAATTACCTAGTGTGAATTGTATTTGTTATCATATTTGCATGTTTTAATAACAAGTATAACCAAAAGAAACCATTGCATTCAACATAACCAACTAAAATACTATCATATTACATGATTCCTAACACTGATTAAGCAAACAACCTACTTGCAACAACAAATGCTACCAAAATGACTAAGACAACCACAACTTTGTCATACATTTGGAGTTTTGACTTGATCAAAGTCAAATCTTCCTTCAATTCACCCATTTCCAAAATACACCCTTCATCACTGCTGTTGGATTTCTTCTTGTTCTTGTACATGTTCTTTCCCAGGTTCTTCTTCAACATTTTGTTTTCTTCATGGAGATTGAAAAACAACTTTTTGTAATAATCACTTGGTAGTTCATCATCGGAAAAACCATAAAAGTGACATTTTTCATCCTCATCCTGTGATAAATAACATAAATCTTATCTGGATTTGAAACAAAGAATAAAACTAACATACGAAAGAATTACTTACAAAGATCGGACATCCCTTGAATCTTCTTCCGGGATTTGTAATGGTCCATGCCACTTGCATTTCGATAGGCAAAGGACAATCACAATGAGTTCTAGCAAGTATCTCCTCCTTGGTGTAACGTTTGAACCTGGATCTTGAAGATGAAGATGATGAAGACCTCATAGATCTAGGATTTTGTGTGGTTAGGATTGGAAATAAAATGGTAGAGAGATGATAAGTGGTGGGGTATATTATATAAGAAAAGAAATTATATTAAAAAAGGTTAATAAAAGGGGTAAATAAAAAGAAAAGTATTAGAATACGTTTTTTTCAGCATTAACCGGTGCCACGTCAGACAGAAGGTTGCATCCGGTGACACGCTACATACAATAGCACGAATTTAAAAGTTCAGCGACACAATGACAAAAAAAATAGTTGCCTACATACAATAACAAAAAATGTCAAGTTTAGTACATTTATAGGTAATTAACCCTATTTATTATGCATTAGATACATAAAAGCATCCACAATGATGAATTTTTATTGAGGTTTATAGTCATCAAATTGTAAACATTTTGATGTTATAAACCTATATTCACTATGTATAATTTTTTTACAACTTTTTAAATGATTCATATATATAATACATGCAATAAATTATAAAAAACTTAAAGAATAGGAACCTCTTATGTCACATGTACATTAAACAAATGATCACTATGATTAAAATGAAAGATAAACTTTTATATAGATTTTAAACTTTTTGATGAAACTAACATAGTGAATGCCCTAACTAATTTAAATATAAAATAATATATTATTTAAAATAATTTGTGTGTATATTTATTACGTATTAAATAAAAAAATATTTTATAAATATAAAAATAATAGTTTGTTTAATTTGGTTTAACCATTGCTCAGTGACATTGTTTAGCAAAACCCTGTTTTCTTAAGATACTTATACAATACTCAATTTTATCAAAAAAGTCGTTATAACTACAAAACTAGCAAAATTACAAGCAAGATTGCTAAGTCAAACCTTGCGAGTTTTTTTTAAAATTTTTTTTTGCAAGGTCAACCTTGTTAGTTTTTAGAAAACTAGCAAAATTCGCCTTATTAATGCCACAAACTTAAATCGGATGACGTCCTTCTCTTTCAAGGAGGTTTGTATGACCACTACAAAGTTTGAGGTTGTTTGTACCAATCATGATTCGAACATGGTTATTGAACTCTCATATTTTTTTGTGATTATAGACACTATATTTTTACAAACTTAGTCACCTATGAGTGATATAATTATTAACTCAAAATTAGTTTTATAGACAATGCGACCTAGGTCCACTTAGCTCAAGATAGGCTTGTTTGACATCAAAACCTACATCGATGTGAACTTGTTTCAAAACTTATGTTTAGAGGTGGAGCTTGGTTTGTGTTAGAGACTCGAGTTGGCTAGTTCAATAGCCAAAATTTTATTTTATTTCTTAAAGGATATCTAGTAATAATTTGTTAAATGTTACACCTTCAATCTACCAAAAGTAATCTTTAATGATTAAGTTTTTCTTGAATTGTTTGTTGGTAATTCTTTTATGTTGTTCCCTTTGAGTTAGTGACCAATAACTAAAAAGTTGAGGTTAACTAACTCATGGCATGAAAGTAAAGTACGAAAATGTTGTTTATATAAGATAAAAGACAGTAAGTAAAATGACACAAAAGCTTTTCAACGTTTAACTCTAATAAAATCTTATTAGGAATTATACACCATTCTTTGCAGAACAAAAATGGGGATTGAATGACAATGTGTGTGTATGTGATATCCTCACTAACAACTTAGCACAAACCAAAGTATTATGCTAAATTGACAACTGTGCTAACCAACTGAACTTGTTAAGGGACTTAGTTGATTTTGGAGGAGTAGGTGTTTGTGAAAGATACGACTTTGAATGCACAAACTTGACCAACTCCTTTACAAGGCAACTCTATTTATACTACTTAGGTAGGGTCTTACCCACATGGGTGATAAGTGCATGTCCCAAAATTGGTTGGACCAGCACATATTGTGTAGTTTGTCTATATTACAATTCTAATCTAGGAATGGGACAAACACACTTTCTAAGGTTAGTACTGACATTGACCTTGTCTTAATACCCTATTCAGGATAAGTTTGTCTTCAGGTAGATAAGTACTTGATTTTATCCATTCAAACTTATCGCGCCTATTCTTCAGGCACTTATCTTCAGGGTCTTTAAGTTGAGGATATCATATGGGGTTCAGTGAGTCTATTGCCATAATTCATTGAACCCAACACCTCCTTCTTTATCTTAAGGACTTCATTCACTGAGTGCTGCCTCATTGAATGGTTGAGTTTTTTTTGTAGACTCAGGTTAAGCACTTGAAGGTAACTCACTAAGTGATTGTTCACTCGGTGACCTTGGAAAGTTTACCTAACACTTATAATATTTTCTATTCAAATCCAAGTGAAAGATCATTGGGCACTGATCTAGCCTAACAATCTCCCCCTATTTTGATATAAATATAGACTAGTGTTTTTCAGTGTAAGTGGGTAAATACAACTTATTCTAACATTAAATCTAGAAAGCAAGTAAGGGATACTGATAACTAAAAGTACTTCATTAATCGGGAATTACAAGTCCTACCAATCTATTACAAAACATGAAATAAAAAATTACAAAAGTACTTAATTCGGTGAGTATCCAATGGCTTCAAGCTTGACTTTCTTTGACTTTGGTTTTTCTTTATCAGGGTGACTTTCAATCAAACTCCTCATTACAGCACAGAACCTTTGGTTTGCAGGAGTATTGATGTTTGAAGCCATCATCAGGTAACTCAACAGGGTATCCACATCAACCTTGTGGATGCCACTCATTCTTTAGAAGGCCTCATCACTAAAAACATCTATAAAGAAGATCCACTGCTTAGGATGTTCAATTACTTGTGTTGGGCCAATTCAAAGCCCACTTATCCTTGCCTAGATTTAAACAGAAATTAGGCTAAGTGTTAAAGATTCGCTGAGTGCAAAGCCTTAGCAAACAATGAAGACTCGCTGGGTGCAAAGCATCAACGAGCAGTGAAGGACTCGCTGAGTGCAAAGCCTTAGCGAGCAACCTCAGACGTATTCAAGTCAGAGACATCGTCAAGGAAGTCAAAGATTACTTGAAGACATACTCGTTAGCTGGGATGGATATTAGCTGGTATGTAGATGGAATATGTTGAAGGTTTTAAGGAGAGTTAGGGGTGGCAATACCCTGATAATCCTATTACCCTCTGAACAAGAACAAGTTGAGCTTGCGATTATCTATAAGTGATGTTTAGGCGAGAAAACTCAATAAAGCATAATGACGGGACAAAATAGTGTTTGGTTTAAAGCCTGAACAACAGTACAAGTTGGTGAAAGATTATGAACAGTTGGCAGAACTGTTCACAATAGTATAGACGGGATGTTTCCAAGAATGGACGTGCCTTAAATGTAGTTGTACGTCCACCACGGGATTCTTGACACGTCACAACTGCCCCCATTAAGGATTCAATCTCGTAACACTATAAATAGCGAATGTTGTAGGAGTAAATGTTATCGCTTTAATTATCGTTGTTATTATAGGCATTTACTCATTTGTCGAACTTACACATTAGTCAGCTGATCCTATCAGCGGGACTCTACAAGCTCGCTTGTAAACTTGATTCATTGTTAAGTTTACTTGTCCAAAGGGTCATCTTACATTGTCATTCAACTAGTGCGATCCATAATACTTTGTAATACTTTGATTATATCAATAAAGCATTACACGATTGAAAGTTATTACTTGTGTTATTTAACTTTAGATAAGTGTTATATTTCCATATAGATGTGTTAATTGGGACTTTTAGTTGGTATCAGAGCAGTTGATTTATAAAACTCTTTATAATTATTCTTAGTTTTAAACAAATCAAGATCCAATCATGTTTGGAACTATACCACCTATCCCACCACCTTTAGGAGCAGATATTGGTGATACTAGTATTCCTAACAAATTTGACTCCATTCCTACTAACAACATCAACAACACTACTACAAACATTATAGTTCAAGATGTTGTTGATGAGAATCTTTCTAAACTTCTTGATTCTAGAGGAGGTTCTCATGTCACAATGTTCTTGAGTTTGATAAAGAGGATTTTTCTAGCTGGAAAGATAGGTTATTGGTTTACCTTGATGGACTTGAACCTTATCTTTTGGAAATTCTAGAAGATGGACCATGTGTGCCTCTGTCAGCTTTGTCCACCTCTGCCTATCAATTGCCTAAACCTCAGAAACAATGGTCACATTATGACAGACGTCTTGTTAATTAAGATAAGAGACTAAAAAGTATCATTATCTCTTGTTTACCAAATGAGGTAATGAAGTCTGTCATTAAATGTACCACTTCCAAAGCCATATGGAGTGATCTAATTTTAGCTCATGAGGGACCATCTGATAAAAGAGATACCAAGATTGCAACCTTAAGACTCAAATTCAAAGCCTTTAAAGCACTTGAGGGTGAGAAAGTGAATGGAACACCCATGAGGCTAAAATTCTTGCTAAATGATCTTGAAAACAATGGTGTCTCTATTTCTCAAGCTGAGGTCAATGCCACTTTTGTTAACAGATTGCCAAGAAAATGGCTAAGGATGAATAAAACTCAAAGGGCTAATAACTCTATCAAAATAGCCTGGCTACCCTGTATGGAAAATACAACTATAAAGAAGGTTTTATTAATCAAATCTATGAGTCAGAGACTAGTAGATTCACCATTTAGGCCTCCAGCTTAAAAGCTTTGATTATAACTCACAAGTGCAGGACAGTGATTCTGATGTTGAAGAAGACCAAAGGGGCAGCAGTGAATTCTTAGCTGACTTGAATGTTGAGTTTCATGAAAGAGCTCTACTTGCGAATCAAAAGAGGTTTTATAAAAGATCTAGAAGGGTTGGCTCAACTAAGAAGTTAATCGACAAGTCAAATGAAACTTGTTTTGCCTATAGAAAGCAAGGACACTTTCAGAAAGAATTCCCTTCAAACTAAACTTCCACTCCATCTTATCCTTCAACAAACAAATCATACAACAAATCCAAATTTCATACAAACTCAACCTTACAACACAATCAAATTGTTGATAATAGCCAAAAAGACTATATAGTCAAATACAAAGGACTCAAAGCCGAAATTGATGTTCTTACAAAGAAGATTGATGTTATGTCCAAAGGAAAGAGTGAAAAGGGGTTGGTTGTTAAGTCATCTGAATGTGATGATTAATCAGTGTCCTTTGAAGATGAAGGGATCACTAAGGTTTTGGCATTTATGGCTATCGCTGAGGATAAGCCATCTGTTGGAAAGGCTGATGCTAGGTCAGGTCAGTGGGTTGAAATCACTATGAAAAAGGTACAATGACTTCTTTAAATGATTGCTGGTGAAGATAGAAAACATGTCTTAGACTATACCCATGTTGATCTCCACTATGTGGAAGATGAGAGGAAAAACTTGCTTAGCAAGTTCAACACTCGAGTCTGAACTTAATAATCTTAAAATGGCCAAGCCCCAAAACATTTCCTTTCATAATGAAATCACCAAGTTAAATCTAGATAATGAATCTCTGAAAGATGAAATCTCTAACTTTAAGAAGGTTTTGAGAAATGGAACTATAGCAAAGTCACCATTGACCAACTGCTCACCGAGCAAGTGCCTGGAAACATTGTCAGGGCTTTGGGTGGAAGAGCTAAGAAAAAGGAGAAAATTTCTTCAAAAGAGATTTAATTTGAATATAATAGTGTATATATATATATATATATATATATATATATATATATAACTAAAATACCAATTATTAATAATAGTATAGTAATAAGTTTTCCAAAAGGATTTAAGAAGATTACTTTTAATCAAAGTAAAGTCCAAAAACCTCCCGGGTCGTTTCCTCGACGAAGCGTGAATTAAGAATCGGTTAAGTTTGTGATCGCGTGCTTTGAATGATTTCAAGGTTTTTTATTTTGGATTCTATTTCTACTAATAAAAATGCAAAAAAAATATAAAGATAAGTAAACAATTAAAGCATTTAAAGACTAAGCACGAAAAACGTTAACGGGAATTTAAAAACGCGACATTTAAGCAAGTAAATTAAATTTTAACCCTATGAACTCAAATTTAACTTCTAAAAATCTCAAATGACTAAAAATAATTTTAGAAAAAAGAATTATATTTTTCTGACTTTTATTTTATTTATAATAAACTAAAAACAGTTTAAATCTAAATTAATTATTAAAAATAGCAAACTAATTAATAAAATTCTGAAAAAATTAGAAAAACTACATTGACTTATTTAAAATCTATGAAAAATAAAACTAGAAAATAAGCTAAAAGAGATAAGCTGTTAAAAAGCAAATAAGCTAAAAAGCCAAAACTGAAAAACAAAGTATAAAACAAAACTGGCCCAAGGGTCTAACAGAAAAGACCCAAGGGCGCAGTTGGTTGTGGTGTGTGTGTTAAAAGTGTTGGGAGTGTGAAGGAGAGGTCACAAGTTCGAAACCTGTGGCCTTTCTTTTTGGAGAAAATTTTTATTTTTGATTTTCTTTTTGAAAAAGCTAAAATATAAGCAACACCAAACAACTTTAACAAAACAACTTTTTGACAATCTTATTAATAAGCCAGAAATCAGCTGAAGAAAAAGGGACAGGATTGCTAAAACTACACTTAATGAAATTTAAGCTAACAGGTTGAACCTTTTAAGACTAAATAAGCAACACTTAAGTCTAATAAGCTAAAACTAACCTATTCTAGACTTAATAAGCAACTTAGAACAGACCATGAGCATTTTGAAATAACACAAAAGCAGAAAAAAGCAAATAAGCTAATTGGCTACAACAGCTAACAAAACAGACTTAAGGGTCATATTTAAGCTAATTTTTAAGCTAGAATACTAATAAGCTAAACTTTAAAACCTAAAAACATATTAAAATTGACTAATAAGCTACCTAGAAAAACACTTTTTAAGAATTTTGAAATACTATTGAGCTATTAAAAAGCAATCTGAAATAAGCAGTTTACACTAATTTTTAGTTTCTGACAGATTCAGATGACTCAAATGCTACTTGTAGGCTTATAAATAAGCCACTAAATGATGATGAAATTTCTAAATATGCTAAAACATATGAAGTACTACATCTAAAGAGCTTGTGCAACCAAAATCTTACTCTAAAACTGACTTTGACTCAACTAAAATTAAGATCAAAAATAGACTTTTAGACTTTTAGAACCTGATGCATATGACAGATTTGAGCTTGAAAATTATATTTAATAAGCAAAATAAAAGACTAAAAACTTAAGACAACTTACTAACTTGACTCAATAAGCAAAATGAAACTAAACTTAAGCTAATTAATCTACTAAAAACTCAAAATAACACAAATGACAAGATCTAAGCTAGCAGGATTGAGGATTAGAAAAACAAACTTCTAAACTTGACAAATCTATCTTTGAGCTTGTGAAAACTTTTTTTTAAGACTTAATTAAAGCTTATTAAACCTATTTTGGAACCTAAAAGCTACACAAGCAGTCTTAGCTATGTTAAGAGTGCTTGTGCCAAACACGCCTTTAAAACAACTTAAAACTAGATTAAGCTTAAAACAGATTATGACAAGACTTAAAACATAAAAACAGATTAATATCTAAGCTATAAAAAGACAAATAAGCAATTAGATCAGGAAATTAAGCACTAGGTTAAGCAGATGCATTATAAGCAGTTTTAAGGCATTCAAAATGGCAGTTCATATGAAGATTCCATCCAAATGACTCATAAGCTGAGCACTATAACTAATAAGTATCAAAGAGATCTAAAAAGACTAAATAAGCAATAATCAGCAGAAATTAGCAAGCAAAAAGCAGTAATAAGCAAATTTATGAAATAAAGAGGAAACTAAGCTTAAAAGAGAAAGAGTAAATGCACCTTTGATCCCAGCTCAAACAGGGATTATAAATGCTCAAATAGAGCTAATCTACAAGCTATCTTAATAATCAGCTAAGAATAAGCCCCATAAGCCCTTCTAGAACTGGCTTATCTTCCAAATGGCTTATTCAAGACCCCTTTTTAAGGTAGTTTGAGCAATGAGCATATTAAGCTTAAAACAAGCATAGCAGACTAAATGATAGCTTATTAGGAATTGAAGAGCTTATTTATATCAAAACGAATTTAAACCATGACTGCTTAAAGAGTAAAACAAAATCAAAACAAAATTTAAATTGAACTTTTATTAATCTTAAAAAGAAGTTACAAGCTTTTGTAAAAGAAAATTACATTAGAGAAAGAACAATAAGCTAAAATAAGCAACTAATAAGCTAATAAGCTACACTACTCTACTCCTACTCCTAGATGATTACAAATGAAGAATTTAAGCCCTATTTATAGAAGAACCAAGGTGCAGGGTGTGCTTCTTGTGTGAGGAGCTCATAAGCTTTTCATCTAAGCCTTCCATTCCAAACCGCCTTAATCTCTAATCCATTTGAGCCCTTGATTTGATGCCACGTCCTTTCAACCAATCAGATGCTCAAGGATTGCCAGCGTGGTCTTCTAGTATCAGACGTGTCAGGGCTGTAGTCTTCTAGAAGCTTAGGGGCGAGTAGGTAAATGGAGGATTACCCCTGGTTATTTGTTACTCTGTGTGATAGAGAGGGAAATGGAAATGATAAACAGTAATTTGACCCCTTTTTTATAACAATTTTGACTTTGGTTTATTGGGCTTTGACTGGGTGATATGGGATTGGGCTTGGAATATTCATCATGGGCTAGGAAATGGATTATTGGATATGGATTTTGGACTTTAATAAAAGGCTTAAGGTTTTTATAAGTATAAAACTTACTGGGCTGACCCGGCCTAATAAAATGGGTATGGGTTGGCTCATTAAGGATGTATACGCCTTCGGCTTTGTTTTCTTGCACTCTTTCCAATCTTGTGCCCGATTTTGTTCTTTTTGCTTTGTTTTTCGTCCTTTTGCAGATATCCGTTACATGCACAGCACAATAACCAAAACACACATATACACTGCATTTTTATGTATTTTTGGTCATTATTGGTCTTTTTAGCTCGTTTTATTAGGTAAAAGGTATGTGTATTTAAGCACATACCAAAATCCCCCATACTAAGCTATTGCCGTGTCCTCACGCAATGTCATAAATACAACCTTAGAAAACCAAAAATTTCAATCCCCTTAGACTAATTACCTCAAAAAGTAGCTAAGTGTTCATCTAAGGGGATTAAAAAATCACTAGTTTTGAAAAGCCCCCCGTTTTCACCATTTTTATATATATGCATTTATTATTATCATTCATTCATATCATAACTTTAAGGATCACGGAACAAGAAACACTAAAAGGATAAATTC